>JAPQRQ010000013.1:12806552-12817142 GCA_037367365.1 Apogon talboti | reverse complement strand
AAAACCAAGGCCCAGCCATATATAAATGAATGTGCAAATGTTTAAGAGTTTTAGTTAGCAAAACAACACAAATGCACACAAATTATTTAAATGCCCAAAAATGCAGTTCTATGCCGAAGAAGGATGTGAAAATAAAATTACCTTATTTGGCTTGTTTTTTTTAATTGGTCAAGAACCACACACAAAAATGTTAGTCTCATAAGAGAATAGATGCAACTTGACACAGTTAGCTACAAGCTAATCCCAAGAATTTGCCAAAGCAGATATATGATGTGCAAAACAATAAATATTAAATGCATGTGCAGTGTTTCCCATGCTTACCATAAAATGCATACACATACAATATAAACATACTCTAAAGCAGGGGTGTCAGGGGCCACATTCAGCCCAATACGATCTCAAGTGGGCCAGACCAATAAAATAATAATAAAAGGTTGGTCACGCCTCTGTAACATCAGCTAATAAAGATGCACCACAGATGCACCAGTGATACTTCTGAGGAAGGCGGGAGTATCCGCCGCAACATGTCAAGGTATGTTTTGGAAAAGCAAAACCTATGTCTTAAACAAAGAAAGAAAAAGTACATATAATAATAAAAGACATTTAAATAATGTCAACTCCAATTTTTTTCTCTTCATTTTAGTGCACAAAAGTAAAATTACATGATGAAACTGTTTATATTTATAAACTACTATGAAAAAATAAGTGCAATTTTAACAATATTACACATCAGTTTATCATTTACAATGTGCATTACAACTTACAGATCACAGTGGATCTACGAATACACAAAACATTTAGTAACAGGCAGAATATTGGTAAAATTACATTTACTTCTCTTAAGACATTTCAGGTTGTTCATATTTGTTCAGCTTATTTACATTTTTTGTGAAAGGATAATTTTAAGTGTAAATATGCTCATGTAATTTTATTGTTTTACACTAAAACAAAGAGAAAAAAATTGTAGTTGTCAGTTTTTGTAGGTTATTATGATAGCATTTGACTGGTCTGACCCACTTGAGATTGAATTGAACCTTGTATATGGAACCTGAAGTAAAATGATTTATATCTTCAGTGTAAATTTTGCATTTCACAAATTCATCCCATGGGCCAGATTGGACCCTTTGGTGGGCCACGTTATGTTTGATACCCATGCTCAATAGGTTAGAATAATATGTTCAAATATTATAAATTATTATGTCTGTATATGATTAATATCAACAAATATTATATATGCCTTATATTTTTTATCTTTATTGGGCCATTTATAGCACATTTATGTTTCCAGGTTTCATACAAAAAAAAAGAAGACTGTAACTGTTTTGTGCTACCATGTTGAAAAAGATTATTTTCTGTAGTAATGAGTCCAAATGTTTCATAGGACGTCTTCCACCCGGGCTCTTTTTTTTTTCCCTGCGTACATGCAGTACTCACAGGCTCTGTTTCAGCTCAGCCATGCTTATAGCCGTCGGTGCTCCTTCTCCCTACAAAGTCTGTTTGCCATCCAGAAGAGACGGTAAAAAGAAACAGTTCGGGCCTAAGCAGCAGCAGCAGCATCATCCTAGAGGGCTTTGCTTCAATGCCACAACTGCACATTCCAAACGGAGTCTCGGCTGGGTAAGAATGCGCGTGGTTCTGGCCAAAAAATGAAGCGAATTAGCATAAGTGCCATGTTCGATCTATCTGAGGGGAACTCAAATGGCTGCTGGTCCTCATCCCATCCCACTTTTGGAGAAAGTCATGAACTTGGAGAGAAGGAGAAAGGAGAGGCAGCCTGTTTAAGTTGATATTTGCTCTCAAAGTAATTTGGAGCAGATTTTTTGGAATCGGTGAAAGGGCTTCGCTATAATTCCCTTTCATGCTCATCTTCTATCTCTGAAGTCACCATGGGGCCTAAACAGCAGCATAAGGATGCCAGATGGATTAGAGGGATTCTCTCTTTCCCTCCCTCTCTCCATCTCTTTCAATCGCAACATGTTTTGTGTACAGGGAACCAGAAGGCAGATGACAGAAGACCAAATCACACTGGCTCTTTCTCACTGTCACTCTTTTCTCTCCTCACAGTAACTTACTTTGACATCCCTGTTTTTTTTTTAATGCTGGAGCTTGCTGAAATGATTTCCTCTTTCATATAGTGAGTTGCATGAGCAGTTGTTGGAAAAGGATGACAAAAATTGCAAAGGCACTGTTATTGGTTCACATTAGGACTATTTTATTCATGACAAACAGAAGAAGTGGCCCGTTGTTGTGTTTTAAAAATCCAGCTTTTTCCTTCAGAAACACAACAATCTCAATTTCTCATGCTTCAATTTGAAATCCTCTCTTTAGGAAGTGATGTTCACTTTGAAGGATCGTTTATTCAGGGAACAAATTGCGGTTTGGTCTGAGCTGCGTTTCTAAGCTCCCTTTGTCTGTTTCACTGCTCAGCTGAAATCGAAATAAGTTCAGAATGTTAACTTTTAAACAATGAATGACAGGCATGCAACAGCAGGAGTCAACACTAATGTCTCAGACATAACACACAATGCTACAAACCACAACGAGAGATACCCAGTGGGCACTGGGGTTTATTTTCTGCTTACCCACAAACTCCACTACAGACAATATAGCGAGGCGGTGCCATCATCCATAGAAGGAGGATTTCCTGTGAAACCAGTAAGTTGTTCCACTGCTGCATCGTATTTGTGTCGCATGGGGCTGTACATAACGACTGAAACAAGTAATGATTTATTTAACCCATATGGACCCAGTACTTTTGTGGCAGTTCCCAAATTATTTGTATCTCTATATGTAACCTTTCTTGAGTAATTTATCATCAATAATTCTAATATTATCCTCTGTATTTTGCATTTTTAAGTGAAAATCAGGTATTTTCCTATATTTAATTCACTGATGATGTAGAGGTTTAAAAAAGAAAACTCTGTAAATTCAAAGATTATTACATCAGAAACAGATAAAACTGAAGAAAAAGTTACTTTTCCAATAAAATATATTATTAACTGAACATAAACCAAGTGTCTCCATCCACTGTCATTGATCCAACTTCATGGGTTTTACTGGTGAATCAGTGTTGTAGAAGATGATGGTGTTTCTACGGTAACTAGGGAGCCTCTGAATGTCCAAATGGGTCATATCTGATGACCATGAAAAGACAATGAAGTGCATTTGACACCTATTATTTCAAAGTATTTATAGGATTAGTGGATCAACAGGTATTAAACATTTAACATCAGTGGATGCTATTGGTTGCCAGTGGATGTTTGGGTCCTAATGGGTTAATTTTTGTGAAAAAGTAAAAATGCCAAAAGAAAACCAGATTTGTCATGTTTGTGTTGTCCCAGCTTTAATCTCATCTTTCAGAAACAGCACTGACTCTATAAATGAACTGTGTGTTGCTTTCGATCGGCCCACATGGCAAAACATGCTCCCCTGAATGACAGCTGGAGGTAACATGTTAAGTGCTATCATGGAAAAAAGTGAAGCTCCCCGGGTCGGAGTCATCTGCCTGAGATCTGTTCAGCCGGTTACGAGGATCCTCATAAATATCTCTCACCAGCTCATCAGCTGTGTGTGCACCATTTTCCAGCCCGGTCTTGAGCTGTGGGCTGCCGGAGACGAGCTGTGATGGATGCAGTGTGGCACAGTCACTCACACTGATAACACCGGAGATGGACGTTGTGTTGGTGTGTGTGTGTGTGTGTGTGTGTGTGTGAGTGTGTGTATGCTAAGGACAATTTCTCAGCATTAGTGCAAGTTGCGTTCTGCTGCAGTTCCTTTAGAAAACCCACTCAAGTCCCACCTACAGTGTTTTTAACTAATAATTCTCAGCCATTCTCAGTTCATTGGCCTCATAGCCCATTGCCTATTATATTGCCTATTATAAGTCATATTTTTGGCCAGATTCTGATATCTGCATAATATGACTTTATATAGATATCAGAATTTGGCCAAAAATATGACGGACTTCGGCAATTATGCCATGAGGCTAACGAATTGTAACACACAAATTTGGTTTAATAGCAAGGTCAAGTTTATTTCTATAGTGCATTTACAATGATACAAAGTGCCAAAAGTGCTGTACAAAGATATAGGTAAAAATTCAAGATATGATAAAACTAGTAAAAATGTATAGATATATAAGATACACTAAAACTGATAAAAAACAGACAATAGGATAAATAGCATCTAAAATACAACCAGATGAAG
Source organism: Apogon talboti (assembly GCA_037367365.1). Lineage (NCBI taxonomy): Eukaryota > Metazoa > Chordata > Actinopteri > Kurtiformes > Apogonidae > Apogon > Apogon talboti. The sequence goes on along the minus strand of JAPQRQ010000013.1, from coordinate 12,812,936 downwards.
CAAATAAATGTCACACACTTGTGTAAATAGGTGTGTCTTTAAAAGAGATTTAGCATAAATATTTGCAGCTGAGGTTTCAGATATCTGTAATTAAATTTAAACTTTTTAGTTCCTATGTATGGCATATTAGGGCAACATAAGAAAATAAAAACACTTGTCCCTACAAGAATAAAGTCGTAAAATAGCGAGATAAAATTCATAATTTTATGAGAAAGTTGAATACAAGAAGAGTCATGATTTTACGAGAATGAAGTCGTAATATTACGAGAATAATGTCTTCACATTTCGAGAATATAAAGCCATAATACTGTATTACGAGAATAACATCGTAATTTAAAAACAGGCAGGAAAAATATTATAATTTAACAGAATAAAGTCGTACCCACTCATTACATAATGGAGAAGTTGGAACTTTTTGTGAGGTTATACTTTCATTTGGGGTTTATGCACAACAAAATACTGAGCCTATTAGCCCACCATCACTTTGCGTGTTGCGTTCGCCGTAAACGGAAACTCTGTCATCAACAAGGCTTGAGGCTTACAATTTCTAAATTATGACTTTTTATTGCACTATTGCAAATTTATTTTCAAAATGTTACGATTTTAATCTCATAAAAGTGCGACATTATTTTTGTTCAATTATGAGTTTTTTTAAAACTACGACTTTATTCTCATAATATTATGGCTTTATTCTCGAAATATTACAACTTTATTCTTGTAGTGACAAGTGTTTTTATTTTCCTATGTGGCCCTGATAGGTCGTCGTAAGTCCATACATTTAAACACAGATAGATGTAGCACTTACTCCTTACAATTCAAAAACCTGCTTCTTTCTTGAGTTAAATTCCACTTGACGGCAGTTAGTGATTGATTTATGTTGTGTTATGGCCTGAAAGAAGATTCCTTACTTTATCCATCAGTGCACATTACACTAAACAAATGTAACAAAATGCAACTTAGAGGTTTTCTTTTAAGAGACAGGCTCATGAAGAAAGGGCATTATAATGATTTGAGTTAAAAATATGATTCCATTTCAAAGCAGAGTTAATATTCATTATTTTCTGCCTCTGGACTAGTCTTTATATTATATTAATGTGGCTAAGGTCCAGTTAGCTTTGCACAAAAACAGCCAAGACCTATGTTTTGCTATTATATTATGTATATTTCGGCCCAATTTAACTTTTACTTGACTAAAGAAGTAGAATCAGTGGTTCTACTTTTACCAGAGTATCTGTGTGTGCTAAACTGTGATTAAAAACTATCCTTCCCTCTCACAGCATGTGACTTGTGTGACTTCATCATATGGACTGAGTTTTAAGATGATCTATGAAGCCGGCAGATGAAAAACATGCAAATTTGCACATTGTTTGGCAGCATTAACATAACGGACTGGAGGACTGCCAGTGTGAAACTGGGCTGGGGAATTCAGGACGGGGGTATTAAATGAGACATGCTAGTAGTCCCTTTCTGGAAAAAGTAGTAAAATGCGACGCCCTTGAGCAAGGCACAAAACCGGAGAAATCTTAATTCCTTATTGTAAGCACAGAGCAGTATTTCCTTCAGGCTGTTGTTTTAAAAGGAGTATCTTCTCAGCTGACTTTTCTGTTTAAGCGTCAGTTTAAAGAGGAAGATTCTCAAAGTGACAACCACTGCATGCATGTGCCAAAACTTATTTGCTGCTGAGTTGTCTCCCAGGACAAATGTGAAATCTTAGATTTGGTTGCCATCTCTCCTGTCATGCTACTTGTAAAACAATTACTCGCTCTTGTCTGTAGCTACACTTTTGACAAAGCTGCAGTACCAGGCCAATGAAATTACAGCTGTTGTTAACTGCTGCAGTCACACACGGATAATGAAAGAACTGAGAGGGTCCTGCTGCTGTTTGTCAGGCGTTGTGTTAGAAAAGCCCACAGTTAAGCCACGGTGAATTAGAAATGTAGCGGTAAACATGAAGCGACACATGGCTGATCATTCAGTGAACCATGGATATGTTTAACCCATAAAGACCCAAACAGCCACCGGTGACCAAAAGCATTAACTGATCTATACTGTTTAATACCTGTTGATCCACTAATCCTATTAATACATGTAAATAATTGGTGTAAAATGGAGTTTCTCAGCTTTAAATCATATTCAGATATGACCCGTTTGGATATTCAGAGGCTCCATAGTTACCATGGAAACACCATCATCTTCTACAACATTGATTCACCAGTAAAACCCATGGAGTTGGATCAGTGAGAGTGGATGGACACACTTGTTTTTATATTCAGTTATTGATAGCTTTGCTGAAAAAGTCACTTTTTCTTAAGTGTCTTCTGTTTCTGATATAATAACCTTTGAATGTACTCTAAGTTTTCATGAACATCTACATAATCAGTGAATTAAATATAGGAAAATACATGATTTACATTGGAAAAATGCAAAATACAGAGAATATTACCATAAATGGCGAAAAATCACTTAAAATGGTTAAATATAGAGAAAAATTCATTCGGGAACTGCCACAAATGTAGCACTGGGTCTTTATGGGTTAATGTCAACATGTCTGAACTTAAAATACAGTTATTTTCAACATTTCTCCATGTGTTCACCAAAGTTATAGTTATTTTGAGCATGAGTTTATCTTCTCATATAAAGATTATGTAAAACTGTTTAATGTTCTGACCTTTTGTGCTCGGAAATATACAATACTTAAGTTGATCCCTTGTAAAACCCCCACATTCTCCACTTGACTTCATGTGTGATCTGCTCACAGCGAGGTAGTTTTAACATTTGATGTGGGAATACTTTTTGTATGTTCATGTAACTACATATTTAATTTGTATATGAGATCATGATATAGTGGTTTCTGATTTTGAATTATGGCTGCATGACTGATATGTCTGTACAAAATCCTGCTTTTTTCACTGAGCAGTGTTTGTCTTGATCTATTTTTATTCTTTTTAAATGTACAATTCAATGCATATACAGTATAATATCATCATTAATATACAGGATACTATTATTATGTTATAGTAAATTATTATTTTTTTGGTACTGATTTAACCACTCTTGTGAGTACTGTAATATATACCAGTAAATCCTTAGTAATATGCATTTTATTGAACTTTTTTCAGTCAAGTTTAAGCAGTGTCAATGGCAGAGGGAAGATTAAAGATAAAAAAAAAAATAGTTCACAATCTCTTGCATAATATCTAAACTAAATTGTAACTGTAACCAAAGCACTTTTATTGCCTCAACCAGTGGCTCAAGACCTAAAACATAGATGTCTCCTCATGACTAAAATTTACAAAATTACATCATAAGTTCTACAGGTTACATAGTTTTTCTCTTATTGTATCATTTATGTAATTTTTGTTTTGTATGTAATTATGATCTTATTACGTTTTATTACTTATTGCATTGTGTGTTATTATTTTCATCTTTTTAAAGTGATGTTTCTCCTCTGCATTACATTGGGCTTTCATTCATACATCATATTATTACTATATTTTTTACTCAATTAGCAATCTGACAAAAAAAGACAACTTTATTTTCTTAAGTCAAAAGGGGATTGAAAAATTGTAAAAAAAAAAAAAAAAGCAGATCATATCTTTGAATGAAAAAATACAGTTGGTGTAATCTTAAAAATATATTAAAAATGCAGTATTTAATTATTTTAATCATTAAATTCTGGGCATTTTTCAAGTATCCACCTAATACTCATTGTCCCTGGCTGTTATAACATTACATTAAAATAACATTACATTACAGTGACAGTAGCCAATAAATCCCCCTAAAGATTATTGTTGTGTTCTGCCAAGGTGCTCTTCATAACCTTGGAACCTGGGGTTTTTTTGGGTCTGCCTCATCCACCACCACCTCACACCTCCGCAGCAGCTCGGCCTCACCAGGTGGTTTGACTTTGCAGCCACTTTTCCACTTGAGGACTTAATGCAGACACACAGGCCCAGCTGGAAACCATTAGACACATGCCTCCGCCACCTAGGCCAAAAACATAACACCACCTCAATCAGCTGGTACAGGAAGCCATCGAGGGGTTAAATGCTGCTCCTGGAACTAGATCTGCTCTTCAGGGGCAACAGCACAATCCATATTTCCTACTTTTTTATAATCATGTAATTGCATTTCAACAGTGAGCGGTGCTTTCACTGGTTCAAACCGTGCACATGGTCTTCAGGTCACAGAGGGCACTGGTCTGTTTTTCACTCTCTCTGGCCTTTCTGCTCTGTCCAACCTACAAATACAAGCTAGTTTAGCCTCTGGCTGACCTACCCTTGGCATCCAGAGAGTGCATGGCAACATATGGTGCTCATGATGGCAGAAAATATGGTGATGGAAATTAAACTGTCGAAAAAACAATACTTGCTTTAATTTTGGAATCAGTCATTTAATAAGAGATGGAAAAAAATACCTGCATCAAAATTAGATTCCAATAATGTGCAATCACCTTGCAAAATGTGAATTATGTGCAATAAGTCGTGCAATAATCTTATGTTCTTCAATAACAATGCAATATTTATTCAATATTCATCAAAATATAAATGCACTATTTTTATATAGACTTGATTTCTATTCTATTCTATTCTATTCTATTCTATTCTATTCTATTCTATTCTATTCTATTCTATTCCCACATGGTGATAAGTATAAATTGCTCCTCTGTAATGTTTTCTGGCATGAATGCAATTATTTTTCTCCAGATATGATGTGAATATTTCTTTGATCTGCCTTTTCTGGTGCCATTTTTGCCTCTGTGAACTAATACATTCTGGTCCAGCTGCAGCCTGGTCCACGTTTTGGGGGCCAAAACTCTGTTCTGAGGGTCTTTAAAGGTCTGTGAGGTCGATGGAGGCTGAGTCGGACTGAACAGAGAGACATCTGTCCAAGCCTGGAAGGATTTCACGCTTCTGGCCATCCAGATGATTTAGGCCCTGCAGGACTACCTGCTGGGAGAGGCTCCCAGTGGGTTAACCTGACACAGATGGATCCCCACACCATCAATGAACACACACATGGAGAAACACACATGCATGTGTATGCACACGTAGTATGAGAGGGTAAAGACAGACAGATGCAAAGGGTGGATAATAGTGTAGAAATAAAAACACTCGTATAGCCGTATAGAAATCCCAGCATACGTTTGAAGCACAAACCTGAATCGTGGACATCGATCAGGGGGACGATACACATCCACATTTTCCACAGACAGACAGACTGATGGATGTCATACCACACAGGCATTACTGAGCTAACATAATCCTTTATTTTCATCTAAAGTTGACTTTTAGCCACACTAAGAGGGATTTAATGCTATAATTTAGATTTTTTTGTATTCATTTGCAGTTCAATTGCATCTTATCTGCATTTAAATCACTACTATTCACTACTCGGTATTATTTCAGTTCACTGTTTTGCTATTTTAATTTACCTAATGGAAATTAAAAATGAAGGATGTGTGTTTTGCAATATTTGTACCTAATCTGTCTCGGTTTATAATTTTGTTGCTTCAAAACACAACGATACATAAATAAGACTTGTCCTGATGCAGAAGTTTACATTATTTTGTTCCCCTAGGACTGATCTGTGAAGTCACTGACAAAAATAGAGTTACATGAGTTACCAGAGCCTGTTCTGGTTAGAGCACAGATTTGTAGATACAACGATCCAAAGACAAAAACATGACACTAAAATGAGGCACAGGCCAGTGGTGGTGCTGGAGGTTAATTCTTTTTAGTAAATCACATGTAAGTCATTAACTTATTGCATTGTTTTGGAGATGAGAGTGAACTGAAAATCCCAACCAGAGCAAGTGAGTCACATTACAGTTCTAAAACCAAATACCGCCCATTGAAAGTATTTCATTGTGATTTGCTTTTAATGGCCGACCGCATTTGTCCAGTGGGTCTGACATGCTCATCCCAGCGGTCTCTCCTAATTCTGTAAAGCTGGGTATAAACTTCTCTCTTAGGAGTGGCAAGGACCAGCAACATCTGGCCAGAAGATCAGGAAACGCTGCACTCACACAAGTAAAGGCACACTGGTACTCAGATGTGCACTCCACTGAGCATGAGGCTTATGAACATCTGGCTTCCCAGATTTCCCCTACAGGGAATCAACTTTTTTGTTGTTTTTAAGCAACCGCCTCTCATTTCATTTCTTCTTCTTGACTTAGAGTCCGTTTAAATTAAGGACAATCTTAGTCTTGTCTTATTTAACCCTCCTTACACTGTAACTTCCTGCAGATATCGTTTACTCTGTCATAAGGTGGATAGCAAATTTGCTCCTCTATCTTCTTGCATGCAAATATACAGATACATATACAGACATAAATATTGATGCTTGCTGTTCTGTGTTTCATAGAATTTAGAATGTGTATAT
>JAPQRQ010000013.1:12784259-12797137 GCA_037367365.1 Apogon talboti | reverse complement strand
CCCCCCCCCCCCCCCCCCCCCCCCCCCCCCCCCCCCCCCCAGGGCGACAAAAAGGATGATGGGATTGTGCGTAAACGTGGATTAAAATAATAATAATAATAAAATGCTGTGATAATTACTGATTTAATGCTGCAAGCTCTGTGACGTAAACCTAACACACCCACGATATCCGTGACCAGCAGGTGCATAATGGTTCTACTAAATGCGCAAAAGATGGGTTCTCCAGCTGTGACTGATGAACTGATGAACTTTGGGCTGGTTTTGCGCATGTCTTCAGCAGCGTATTTTTGGAAAATTTGGGGAAGTCCGAGGCTCAGTGTCCCGTTTGCACCGACAATGAAGAGTAAAGAAGTTGAGATTGAGGTGAACTTGACTGAGTGACAGGTGAGTGTGTCAACAAATCACAAACTGTATTAAGTGAGTGTCCAGTGGAGAGACGCTGCGTGTTGGTTGAGATTCGAGATTAATATAAAGTCTACTGGCAATCTTCAGAATGACCTTCTAAGTGTTTGTTGTGGTAGTGGGTTAGTGATACCCCTCTCCCCTTCCTCACCCCCTTCAAATCACCCCCTGACGGGCAGAGTAAACAAGTGGCGCTGCGTATATCCTCCATGTAATCTGGATTTAGCTCGGTGAGATCACGGCTGCTGGAGCAGAGAGCCCCCTGGACGCTCAGATGCATTGTGGGAGGTTCCCTCTCAATGCCACCTTTGTCTGTTGCCTCTGTGTGTGTGTGTGAGATAGTACCGTCCAGCTGACAACCCACAATAAGTCATGAGTGAAGTTCACTATGAGGAAAACAGTCATGATTTTACGTGTGTGTGTGCTCCTGTTAGTAAAACAAAAAACGCATGTATTGTTTGACTTTTGGAGTTTGCAAAGACTATTATTATCAGTCAAAGAAAAGGATTTGACCCCCTATATGGTTCAGACAAACCAAAATATTCCTTTGTTAGTGCTGGAGTTAATATTTTTCATGTCTGTTATTAATTTACCACATTAAATCAGAATTTTCACTTTTCTCAATTCTGATACTTTTATTTGACATTTAAACTATTTGCTGCAACCCTATTTACAGTATATAATCCTGACTGTGCAAGTGATAAAAACAGTTTTTGCAGTCTCCTTTTACAACTGAATAAGTCAGATTTAGTCAAGCAAGCGTGTTAATACCAGTATTTTGGCTTTGTGTGTGCAGTTTCTGTATTTATGCAGTATAGAGGTTCATTGATGCATCCTTTCCATTTGTCCCAGCAGCAAAATATAGTAAAAGCAAACAACTTAAGACTTAAAGTGAGGTGTTTTTACCAGAGGGATGTCCTTTTGTGTATTTTAATGAAAAATAAATCGGCTTAAATGTGTGACTTTCATAGCACAGATGTTAGAATTCATTCAAGTGAAGTGAATGTGACAAAATGTGACTCCCATTATAAAACAAATGTTCAGGAAAGATTAAAAATTATTCTTGCACTTGTTTGCAACCTGTGCACAACATGCAAAATTGTGCATTTTTGCATGCAGTAAGATGAATTCAGGAAATCCACAGAAGCAATTCAGTGTCAGATCCTTGTTGTTGTTTAAAGGGAAAGTTTAAAAAAAAAAGAAAAAAGAAGAGACATGAAGCAGCTCTCACTCTAGTCATCCCTCCCCATCTTCTCTTTGCTATAATGGAGGCACCAACTGGAAAAGAATTACTCTAAACTTCTCTACTTAGCACCAGCACGGTCACAGTGTAGTGATCTAAGAAATGCTCTAAAATGTGTGTGTGTGTGTGTGTGTGTGTGTGTGTGTGTGTGTGTGTGTAAGCTCAGGCTGTCTTTTCCTACCATTTTGCACAAACTTGTTCGTCTCCGCATGGGAGCATTTCATTGTTTGACTGTGCAAGTGTGTGTGTGTGTGTGTGTATCCCCTAAAAGTTCCCTTTCTATCCAGACTGTCTTTGCTTGCATGTATTTTTCATTGCATGTATCACACAGAATAAACAACACTCTGAAAACTTCATTTACATGGGCTGGTGAGGTCACCCCCCCTCTTTGTTTGAGTGACAGGTGGTTAGCCTGCATGTTTCTGTGGGGAGGGAGGGGGGGTCTTGTTGAATTTGCAGTGACATTGTAAGCTCCAGTGTGTTTCCTATCCTGTATGCAAAGAAAACTTTTGCCTGTGATAGACAAGAGTCACCATAGATAGGATTTTAGATTTAGTTTTTTTTTGGGATATTTACATTGTCATATATCCTTGGAAATATCATAATATCTGAATATATTTGATACATTTCGAGGGTAAATGGGAATAAAATCCATGCATAAGATTTTATCCATTGACTTCCAGCCACTATCGACATATAAGTTGTTATTTCACATGAGCTATTAGTGGTATTTGATTGATAGTATGATCATTTTAAGTCTAAAAACTCCTCACGCTTTGGAAACTTTCACAGCAAAATCCAAATAGGCAACACAGATGCAGAGTGTTTTTTTTCTAACATTAATGATCTTCTGTGCTGCGTTATGAGTGTGAATTTACTACAAAAATAAAGCAATAAAATCATGCTGTAACTCTATCCAACTTTATTCAGAGGTGATTTCTGCTTACGTGTACGGTGGCAATGTTTCCACTCCAGCTGTAAATGCATCTAATTTCTCAGACCCTGCTTATAAGGATTACACACTCTGCAGTTTCTGGTTATTATATAACATCATTGTTCTTTATGGGAGGAGGCTGATAATGCTTCGTTTTGTGCATGTGCGCTCCCTCATACCTGCTCTGAATCCAACATTTCCCCCCCTTTTTTTAAACGGCAGAGATTTCCAGTGTGTATTCTCCTTTTATTGCTTTCATTTGCATATAAATTAAATCCATATTGTGCCTGCGAGGCAGACTATGCTAACTATGCAAACGATCCTTGGCTTTTCTTTGTTTTACAGATAAACCCTCGGCTTCCTAAATGACAAGGTGGGAGGGGGAGAGAGAAATCCTCTCGCTGTTTCATAATTGTATGAATTTTAAATACACTGTCATAAGATCCTCTTCCGTATTCACAGCAGGGAATCAAACTATCATTATAATATTAGAGCTACAGGCTTGAGGAGTCAGGCCCAATCCTCACCTCTGTTCACACGTGCAGGCCAGATGGTCAAGGAGCATGGATTTAGAAACATACAGGCCCTGTGTGCATCCTCTAAAAATACCAACAGCCTACTTTACACCTTAAAAAACCCACAGTGATGTAAGTACACATACAACACCTTTTTCATACGGAATATAATATTTTGTTATGATCCAAATTACGCACCACTTAATTAAGTTTTTACTAAACCAAAAGTCCAATTTCTATAAATATTCATTCGTCATATTTATAATTGGGCTACATTAAGGGAATAGTGACTTTAAATTATTCCTAATATTCTCGTAGACCCCCAGGAAACCCATCCAAGGACCCCCGGAGGATTTCAGGGCCCTGTTTGAGGACCACTGCTGCAGGGGACGGAGCATGCGCCATTCAGAAGCGCAAAGATGTGCTGATGCTGTCTGCGTTTTAAAAATGAAAAGTAAGAATCCAGATCTGTCATTTCAGCCAATTTTCTATACATAGGGTTGTTTTTGTTTGTTTTGCTTGCCCTTTTAGGTTTCCGTACACGGGTCTTTTACTGAATGTCTAGTTTGTTTGTTTTTTTCCTCTGAGGTGTAACAATCCTCACAATAAATAAATATAATGAAGATGAAATATTAATTAAAATACAAACCTGCGGAATAGCCTATAAACTAACAGCAAATCCCTGGTTGTCTTTATTGAAATCAATTATTAACACGCTATGCTGTGCACTTATTAAATCTCTGCTCTATAGGCAAAGCTGAACACAAACGCATCAGCACTTGAAATAATTAAAAAGCTTGAAACGCGGAGGCCGTGAACCCTCCGCTGCAGACCTCTGCAGGCTTGTTAGCTCTTAATTAAATAATCCGATCCGCTATCAGTTGTATATAAGCACGTTAGCAAACAGAAATAATATAAATCACGCACACAGACAGTGGAGGGTTGGGCTGCATATCAAGAGTTTAGCCCGAGGTTGCTGAGGCTTCATGCTGACACTCCAAACGCCCTCTTTAACCAGCCATTTAAGCATTTTTACGCAGCAAATAAAATCTTGATGAGATTCTTTTTGCTTCTTTTTCTGGGATTTTTTCTGTAAACGCCTGGGCAGTAAATGGTTGATAAATATTAATCCTAGTGGCATTGATTTAGAGGCTGAATATCATTTAAATAACTTAAGATATACTCTGCTGAGTTAAATAATTTTGATATAGCAGGATTACACCACTGATGTAAACAATAGGCCTCAACAATGTGCGTTTGAGTGGCTGATTGTGAAATTTACAGAAAACCGCGAATGCATCACTATAAATTATTAGGGAAATAAAGAAGAAAGAGACTCCGCTCATACAGTCCACATTGCATTTTTTTTTTGGTTTGTTTGTTTTTCAAGCATAATAAATTACCCCTCAATTTACTTTTTCAAAGAATGAAAAGACTTTTTCTCCTGATGATTTGCGCCAAAAAATACTAAACTGGCAGGCCTATATCTCCGTGTCACTTTGACTCCATTCAGACTCGGTGTGTCTGGTGTGACCTCGGGGTGCCAGACAGACACACACGCCGTGTCACAGGGTTCACAGTCAGGCTCTATCAAACCTGAACCTGAGGTCACATAAGGCCAAAGGAAGGGAAGGGGCGCGTTTCTTTAAACCAACTGAGCTATGTTAGTCCATTTACAGATTTGGATTTAAGTCATTTCCACTTCTCCCTCCCTTATGACTGAAAGATAAGCACAGAGATGAAATCTTGTAAAATCCCAGAATAGATTAATAGCTGAAATGTTACCCTCTATGTAGAAACAAGAAGCATCTGGTTATGGCGAAAGATGAACTGCGCGCATGCGTTTTATTACTGTCCTGCTCCATCACATTTACCACATATCAAAAAAATAATAGTAAATATGCAGCATTTTTAATCCCCGTGTGGTCAGAAAGCATTTAAAAGCATGTTAATTCATTTAATTGCGCTGCGTGAAAAACATATCCCCATCTATAATCCTTATATTTTAAAATATAGGTCCAGTAAATTCATGATGTGGTTTCAGTAAAGTCAATAAAACCACCGTGTGAAATTTTGCTATAATTAAAATAATAAACAACTATGGTGCGTCAGATTTTAAACTCACTTTTACGCATGTAATAATTTAAATTGTGAAAAAAACAAAGACATTTTAGGCCATCAATCTACTGTTGTCTCTCTCTCTTTTTTTTATTACTTCAGACTACATATGAACATATTAAAATCTTTGGCTTGCTTGAGTCTGCGGACTGATGTGTTGAAGGAAATATGGCGCAAATATGGGAGGGGGACAGGAGACCACAAAATCCTAATTAGACATCCTAAAAACAATGGATGACAGGGCGGAAGGATGGGAAAAATGGGAATTTCCAGCAGGTAAAGAGCGGATGAGAAGATGAGCCCGAACCTGAAATTAAATATACTGTGTACAACATGATAACTGTGGCTATATAAACTTTAATAACGATCGTTCATTTATATAATTATGTCCATATAGCGTTACTATAAACAGAAATCTGTGTTTTTTTTAAATAGCGTTTTCCCCCACTTCCAGTTCTTTTTTTTTTCATTATCTCCAAAAGCCAATAGAGTCCAGTAGTAGCCCTCAGCAGGGAAATGTCCGGGCCACTACTCGCTGTCCTCCTTCTCGTCCTGCACGGTGGTCGTTGAATGGTTATAAAGTCCTTGCGCCATGAGCTGCAGGGCCAGGCCGTTCTTGTAGCCGCTGGCCTTTTTAATCTTGGCCCTCTTATTCTGGAACCAGATTTTAATTTGGGACTCGTTCAGGTTGAGTTCCTGGGCCAGAGACTGTCTCCGCTGCTCCGTTATGTACCGGTTGGCCTGGAACTCCGTTTTCAGTCTCTGCAGCTGCTCGGCCGTGAACGCTGTCCTGGGCCGCTTGTCCTCCTTGCTGCTCTTCTTCTTTTTCAGTTTCCGTGTCCTTGGGCCTGGCGTGGAAACAACAATGGGAAGAATACGTAAATGTCAGAGCAGCAACATGAATAGAAAACAATTCACGAGTTTTACGCACGGATCAAATCAATAACAGAAGACGGAACACTGGGTTTTTCGTGATTTAATTTCTACTGTATGAGGTTGCACATGGCCACGCACAAACAGGAGCTCCAATGAAATGAACAGGCATACAATAACTTAAAATGCAACAAGAGAAAGAAAAAACGCACTTTTTGGAACGTGCGTCAAAAGCACTCATGACGTTACATCACGCAGATCTGGCGTTTTAATATTTAAAAAACAAAGGCTATAAAGCAGCCAAGTTACCAAATCACACAGAAATGCATTTGGTTAGTCTATATTGGTAAATGTGTGTTAATTCTAAAATGTAGAGTCCAGTTAAAGAGGTCAGCAACTGGGCCTGCGCAGAGAAACGGCTGAAAAATCAGTATTTTGCATGCCTCCAGGTTAGAGATATAAAAAATGTGTTAAAGACAATAAATCGAGGAAACAGTTGTTAAATGTACCCTAAAAGAGAAGTTTTGCTATATGTGAAATAACCTGTCCTCATTGGCTTATACACACTAATAGGTGTGTTTTGATGGTTATTCATTACTAATGTGTGTATTTGACATAAACAGGTTTAATGCAAGTTTGCAGATTTGTGCTTAGGCTGTTGCATTATGCACACACAGGCCTGTGTGTAGTTCTAACGCAAGGCCCGTGACATCTGACTCGCCCCATCGCCAAAACAAGCACCGAAAAGCATCCACAGCTCAAATGAAACAACTTGCTCCATTTGGACTTCACATGTCCGCACCGTCTCGCGTTTCTATGGAAAATCCCCTATTAGACAGATTATGTAGGACGGAACCCACCCAGGCCTGTGACTTCTTAATCAGAACCCCATAGCTTTGTTTTGACGTAAGGACACATCTGCCCTGAACGCATCATCATGAAAGCAGCCGCAGCAGCAGCGACGCAATCGACAGACGTCTTTACGCACGATGAAGGCCACAAATGTATACAGTACATGAATGAAGATAGTTATTTAACTATTCCAAACCTCGAAATATTTCTGAAAAACGTACAAATACAGACTAAACGTGGCATAATTACATTAATCTGTAGCTGAAGAAAAAAAACGTGGGGTTTTTGACCTTTTTGTCATTTCATCCTCCAAACACCGCTGATAAACACGATATAACACCACCCACGAGGAGATAACCACACAGGAAAATATCCATTTTACTGTAGATAAACTTATTAGTAATGTATTTCAAAACGTGCAATCTCAATATTAGTAAATTATGTGCAGTAGTTTAATAATTTACACTATAATGATTCAAATCCTAGTTGATGTTGACTAATACCGCGTTGGCACAATTTAACACACACCATCTCACTTTAATTTACAATTAATGACAGAGCAGCTATTAAACTACACAATCGCACTCTAGAAATGTCCTGCTGCTGCTTTACAGTAACGTGTTTTGCATGTCTTTACTGGCCCCTGACACTTTGCACGCTCTAAACCAGATTCACATAAAAACACAACACGGATTTGAGTCACTTTTACGCAGAAAACTGTGGGTTAACACTATTCGATGTAGTTCATTATTTAAACGCACAGCAGTGCCCCAGAAGCTGACCTTGGAGCTTACATCAGTACATCATCTCATATGATACCAGACATGAATTCCGACTAAAACGACATGGTTTTGAAAAATACACTGATTCTAATAATATGAAACACTGCATTTATTAGTAAGCATCTTTCCTTAAAATAGCTACTGCATTACACAATAGGATATATTTTCTGAATCATATTATAGCTTATAGTAGTGTGTACCATTTGACCCTCATCAATATAATATTTGTATTATTTTATTACTATAACACTGTTGATTACTGATGTTTTTGTTGTAATGTATAATTTTTGAAATTATTACTCAGCTCCATTTGCATCTTTTGCTTTTGTCACCATTTTTATTAGGATGCACTGATAAGACGAAAACTATATGCTTTTAATGGCCTATATTTTCCATATTATACGTTACATTAAATAGTTTTCACAACACTTTATCTAAAACATTCTCATTCTAAAACATTCTTATTGCTATTTCCTATCATTAAAGCAAAGAAATCAGACGAGATGCTATATGTTATAGGCTACATTTTCACACTATTATTCAGGTGCTTTATGAGGGAGAATTGTGTGTAAGGTCACGAAATGATGGACATTAATTGTGCACAATCATGCCAGTGATTTTTCTCTGCAATTGCCATCAAACAGACGTAAAGCACCACCGTCACTCATAATGCGGTTGGACGTTGGTGTGTGCGTAAATGTGTTTGGTCTTCGAAACCGGTTTGTACGTCTAAGCAAATTCACAGCTCTGATTGGATGAATCATAGGAATGAATGGGAATTGTAAAAAGCAGTAGACCAGTTCTAAAACTTTTATGCACATGCCGGCAGTTTGGGATTATTCGAGAGGCAGTGTAAAGGAGTGTAATAATACGCAAGAGAAAGGATTTGGCATTTTACGCACAGACGTTGCCCAACATTCAGACACCCCAGGCGGCAGTTCGGGGACTATTAGCGCCTTACCAGATGAGGGCCGGTCCGAGTACCGTGTACAGTAAACCCAAGCGGGCCATAACATCGGCTGGCTTTCTTTTATTGTGGACGGAGACCCTCCATTGCTGCCACTCATAACCATAATTGAGGAAGGGCTGTCTGCGTATCTGCCAGTCCCGTTGCTCGCAGCTTCGCCTTGTTTCGACGAGTTCTGTTTGGACGAAGGCGACGAGGACGTGGACGACGAAGAGGAGGGCGAGGAGGAGGTGCTGTCGCTGCTGCAGTTGGAGTCCAGGCACAGGCTGCCGGTGTGCGTCGGCCTCGCCACCAGCGGGTTGACGTTTTCTCTGCCCGGCGTTTGGCTGCGGTCGCGGTAACTCGGCTCCTTTTTGCAGCCGAAATCCGGCCGGAGGATGTTGTCAATGAAAAAGTTCGTGGTTCTGTGGGCCTGCTGAGCGGCCTGGTGGGGCAAAATCATGGGAGGAGATGGGAGGTTTGGCGACAGAGACATGCTCTCCTCCTCGGTTGAGTCCCGGCCGCTGTTGGGCTCCTTTTGCTCTTCCATAGCTGGTGTCGTTGAGATAGAGAATTTTCGGCCTCTCCACGCCAAACTCCACTTGTTGCTCGGACTCCCTCCCCCTTTTCGGTATCCAATTTATACGCACAGCATGTAAAACAAACCTTTTCGCTAGGATAAAACGCAAAATTACACGTGTTAATTTATATTATCACCTACAGCGGCGTCATCTCTCCTAATAGCCTTCCGAGACCTGGCATAGCAAACAGCTCCACGTTACCAGTGTCCCTGCGTCTCCACGGTGCAGCATAATATCTGTGTATTCGCTCTTTCTAAACTCTCCTAAAACCGTTATCTCCCCCCTTGTGTTTTTTTCCTTCTCTTACACCCAGCCGGAAGCACGTGTGCGCGTACACACGTGCAGCCAACCAATCAGAAAGGGAGATTGTCCCTGTCACAATTGACGACGACCAATTAGGGCCGAGGATACGCTGCGTCCTGGTACGCGCGCACACAGCCCGCGCGTAATGCGAGGGTTTGGTAACAGCGCACGCGTATGCACAAGTACATAGCAAAACAAAAACAACGGAGGCAGCAAGGATTATTAAATGTATATGCAGAATGACAGAAAGCAAATAGCAGGTGTTTTACTATTGAAATACTCAATTAAGTGAAGTTTTTGAGATTTTTAGGCGTTTTTTTTCCTTAACCAAGTGAGTGATAATTCAGGTGTTTTTTTGTTTTTTTTTTTTCTTTTTTGGGGGTAAAATATAGAAATATGGTTTTCCAAATTTGTAATTCATTATTTCAGCTGGTGTTTTCCCTCTGAATGGACGTAACCTTTTGTTGTTGTGAAATTGATTTGGCAAAACACAAGTTCAGTAGTTCAAAGAAAATGCGCAAGAAGAGATGTTTTAGAGCAAAAAGGGAAAAACATTAAATAAAAAAATAAATATAAAACGATGTTGCTAAAATTCTCAAAGCTTTACTGTCAAATACGTCTATTTAGTGACTTTTCAATAAGTATCTTTTTTATTTTTGAGGCTCTATTTAATTAATACTAATCCTTCGCCCCTTTTTTTCCACCCGTGCTCCTGTTTTTACGCTTAAGATAATATTACTAATCTAAATGCCCACATTCTTCACACTACCTGTGTGGCTTTGGGCAGGATGTACCTCGGTAATAAATAGTAGAATGCGTCTTTATCTTTTTTTGCAAACTCTCCAGGAAAAGACCAACACCTTCGTCTCTCTCTAATTGGCTATTTAAAAATCCAAATATTAATAATCATAACAGCAACAGTATGGAAGTGGGGACGTGTTGATGTTTAACACAGCCGCAGTGAAATCTTTATCCCACAGGCCAGAGTGGGAAGCCATGGCTACTTAATTAAATTCCAATTAGGACAGTATCAATATGCTGTTTAGCCGCAGCGCCATTGTGGGTAAATGAGCACTCAGTCTGCTCTTATCTGGCGCTGCAAAGAGAAGCTACTTGAGAGGGGCTGCAAAAGATAATTTATAGCTTTTAATTAGTCTTCATTCCGCCCGATCAGCCCGGTGTTCATCACAAGTAAAGGGCTGAATAAAACCCGAGTCAAAAGCGCTGTCACGGTCCCTGGCAGGGCCCTTAATCAAAGTGAAGCAGGGGCCGCAGTACAAGCCACGTAATTTCCAAGGTGCTGATAAAGCTTGTTGAATAATAGCGGGGGCCCTCGGAGACACCATTTACAGAAATGACTTTATTGACGGCTTAACGTTGGTAATTCATTTTACCTTTCATGTATTGGGAGCCGGATTTGTCGCCGTAATAGGATGATAAATGCACTTACGGATCGCGGGCTCGTTTTTATTGAGTAGCCTATATACTGGGTGCTTCAAAAGCAACACACACACACATACACACACACACTCACACATGCACACGTGATGAGCCCGTTGTTGAAAAGCTGATATTCTGTCTGAAAGTAAAGCCATGGCTCTGTGTGTGTGTGTGTGTGTGTGTGTGTGTGTGTGTGTGTGTGTGTAACTCCCACCTAAACCGATCTGTTCTGAAAAGGAAAATGTTTTATCTTTTTTTTTTTTCCTGCAGAGGTATCAAATATAGTCTCAAGTCAAAAAACAAAAATACATGTGTAAGTTATATCATTGTCTTTCACTCAAATTTCGTTTTAGTCCATGGCCTTGTTCCATTTGGCCAAGTAACAGGTTTACAAAAAAGCACACTGTCTCATATTCTAAACACATAATACTCAATGATATACAATATTTTATATGTATATATGAGCTGTTTGTCTCAATGTGTCTTGGATGAATTGTTAGACTGGTCTCTGTTTGCTTCAGTTGCACCTTTTTAACTGTAAATGCGCAAAGAGTGCGTACATTTTTATGGATTAGAACTGAACAGAAAATATTTGACCCACACTCCTGACGTGGGCCTGCGCAGTCCTGCCTTGGGCTTTACACTGGTAAATCCTCCACTGCTCTGTATATCATAATATATAAAAACACAGAGGAGCAAAGGAGAGCATCATCCCATTTTGGATTAATTTTTGTTTTTAATTCGCAACATTTACTTTTTTTAATTGACAAAATTAAGTTCACACAAACAAATGGACGACAGAAACACTATAGTTTAATATCGGCCTGCATGTGTCAAGTCAGATTTCTCCATCCCATAATTCTATGTCAATTCTTAGTAGTAAAGTCCTTATTTAGGACAACAACCCTCCAACTGGTTTAATAGCCACGAACTCAAAACATTTTTTTTTTTTTAACTTAAATTATCTCTAAATTATTTCTGTTTGTCTTCAGGTATTTGTGTAGGTCTGCCTTATGTGTTTATTATATTTATAGTAACTTTAATTTTCAGGTTCCTTTGCATTTGTAATAACATAAATTGAATACTTCAATTTGTTCCATGATTGACATTTAGATAAAATATTGGATGGGTTAAAAAAGTTCTGAAGCTGATTTCTGTACGTTTCATGGTTTTGCTGCCATCTAGTGTGGAAGAATTTGGATTCTTGAATCATAATTTTCTGCGCTTTCTGTTAGGTGTCTGTATATTAGCATGAGCTGTAAAAGTCTCGTCATTGCTAATATGTCAAATGTGACATTTTTTTGTCCTGAGATACACCACATTCAAAGACAAAGACGAACATTGACTCAAACCGTCATCCTGTGTTAAATGGTGATATATGTTCATGTGAGGCATTTCTAACATTAAATAGTATGGAAACCTCTGTGATCACCAAGGTATCCACATCTGGAAACCTGCAGGTTGACACTATATATTGTATTTTGGCGCCATCTAGTGACACTAAGTTGTAAGTGATATTTTTCACATTTTTTTTCTCTGTAAAAATAATTAAATGCAAAACCCCATTTACCCACTCTCTCAGGTCTTACGAATGTATTTAATTAACAAAAACCTCATAAAACAACTATACTATTGTATTTTTCTTCCTTGAAAAATAACTTAGACGATGAAATAAGAAGAAAATCATTTTACATTCAGTTGCCTCAGACTGTAGAAATTATTAATTTACAATATAAAATAATACCAGATATGGACAGGTCAAGGGTTAAATGGGAAGGGGATCTGGGAATTACCATTGAGGAGCAGTTATGGAGGAATCTGTGTAGAGATGGGGTCACCTCCACTTTAAATGCTAGGTACAGACTGATCCAATTCAACTTCCTCCATCA
>JAPQRQ010000013.1:12748181-12758385 GCA_037367365.1 Apogon talboti | reverse complement strand
CCAACCAAAAAAAAAAGGGTCCTGTCTGGCCCACAGGATGAATTTAACTTTAAAAAGTTCTAGATGCCTCTTACTAAATTCTTTGTGTATTTGTAGTTCCACTGCTATCTGTAAGTTGTAATGCACGTGTGTAAGTACACGATAAACTTCGGCATAATATTGTTAAAGCTGCACTTATCGTTCTTTAGAAATTTCAGGTTCATGGATGTTTAGGATGTTCACATGTTTTGTGAAAGGACAGTTTGTAAATGTAAACATTTTCATGATATAATTTTACTTTTTGCACTAAAACAAAGAGACAAATTTGGAGTTGTCATTATTTATACCTTATTATGCTATCATTTTACTACTTAAGCCCTTTTGAGATTAAATTGGGCTGTATGTGGACCCTGAATTTACATGTTTTAAAAGATGTAGATTATTGCTAAATTCTGCTCGTTGCTTTTCTTTGTTCCAAACCTATCATTCAGACCAGTCATGTATGGAATAGTAGTTTTAACCATACTGAGAAGTCCAATAAAAACAAACAGATCAAACTATCATCCCTGACCCCATGCTTGATCGGATACCAATGCAGAACTTTGGGCATTTTTTCCCTTTTAACTTTTTAATATCAGGGTAATACCAAATCACAAAGATGCATGTGTTGAGTCTTGTGTCTTCTTGTTGAGTTTGTTGCATCTTTAACATCTTGTTACAACATTTTCTCCTTGTTTTTGTCTGTTACAGCATCTTGTATCTTTTACATCATTCTCAATTTGTTTCATTTCCTTCATTTTCGTCTTTTTGTGTGTTTTATGTCACTTTCGTCTCTGTTACATCATGTACTTCTCCTACACTCACAAGTCAACATTTAGAATGTCTTCCAATCCACAGTATTATACTATTTTGATGAGGAAAGTGAATTCATGTCATATTGTTATGTATTTTAAAGTAGTTAAATGAGCTCAAACTTAACATCTGCAGTAGTAAAATGTAACATAATAGCAGTAAAATAAATCACAGATAATAGAAAAAACATTCACAGTGACTACTTTTATGTGTATTTTTATACTTTTTACATTTTTTAAACTTGATATAAGTAAAGAACTTGAAAACTTCCTCTATTTAATAAAATTTAAAAAAAATAATAATCAGGGCTGTTGTGTACCATCTTTGACATCTTATTACAACATTTTACTCTTATCTTTTACATCCTCTCCCCCTTTTCTTCATCATTTTCATCCTATAGCACAATGTCCTTCATTTTTGTGTTATTGCATTTTTTATGTTGCTTTCTTACATTTCTTACCGGTCTTACACCCATGAGTCATTATTTAAAGACTCTTCCACTGAACAAATTTAATGAAGAAAATGTATTCACATACCCTCTCATTGTTATAGATTGTACTATGACAGTTGAAAACACAATTTAAGTCATGGTTCTAAGTTTAGGATGGACAGTTATAGAATATGATAAAAAATGCTGTAGCAGTAATGTGAATCTAAAACATCATAGGTAATAGACAAAAAACATTCAAAACGACTACTTGTTTCTATATTTTGCGCTTGATTTAATTAAATACCCTGAAAACCTCTATTTATTGCCATTTTTTAAATTGTAATCAGGGACGGTTTTTTGCCCCTTTATCTTGGTCACACACGTAGAGGCGTGGTTAGGGCGGGGTTTCTCCGTTGCGTCATCTTCTCAGGAAGAAACGCGCAGCCTGAGCCCTTGACAGCAGCAACGAGGTGAATACCGCAAGGCGCAGTAAGTAATGTATTTCACTTAAAGTACGCACAGAACCTTAACTATTCAACTTAATACGACATACGTTATCAGTATGGAGTACTATATATACCCTAGTACTCCTTTGTGCGTTAATAAAGTAACTTTTTTCGAGTTAAAGTTTCCACGAGTTCAACCAAGAGGACCATCAAGGTGGCACTAAACCGCAAAGCGGGTTTGTTTTGACGCGAACGTCCTCTTAGATTTCAGACAATTTAAGGTTACATTACTAAATTTACACCATAAATAAAAGTGATACCGTTTCTTGATATTACGTGTGATTGTCTATGAGTTTTAGATCAATTCGGCCTGCTGTTCCATGTTATTTTCAATCAAATATACATGGTTTATGGTTTTTGAAGTGTATTCAACGATAACTGCGTAGTCTATGTTCGTAGAAGAAGAAACTGAGTTTGTGGTGAATGGCAGAGTTGGAAATGAAGTCATATTATGCATTTGCAGTTTTAAAGATACCCATATCTATTTGCTATTATTGGATTGGTACCTTCTGCTTTATTAATGTACTGATCTAGGACATGTCGATAGAGACACAGATAATGGAAATCCTAGTTTTGCACAGTCCTAGTTTAACCTCCCAGAAGAAATAAACTTGATTGTGCTTTTATTTTTACTGTAGGTCCTGTTCTTGATGAAAAGGCTGTCCTTCCAGGTCAAACTCCAAGGTCAAGCCACAGATAAAATAAGTGCATAAAAAGCAAATGTGATAGTGTGTTTTTCAATGATAATGTACTTTACAACTGCTTAAGTAACAGTGAATTCATGTTGTTTTTTTGTGCTTTTTTATCAAAGACTGCTGGTGCCTCTCAGGAATCCTTTGGCCTTTTCTGTAGATTTGCAAGTGCATTATGCCTGACGACATGTCGAGGCCTTTAATCCGAGTCAGGGGTGAAGCTGGAGCCTCCAGACATCTCGAAGCCTCTGTGGCTGAACCTGGCCGTCCAGTGATTGGCATCCTGGGCACGGGCGACTTCTCACGCTCACTGGCCAGACGGCTCTCAGCCTGTGGCTACCAAGTGGTGGTGGGGAGCCGAACCCCTAAACGCTCTGCGGCTCTGTTTCCTGAAGAGGCTGAGGTGACATTAACAGCATGTCTCACTTTTGTCTCTGTCTGACACCCGCATTCACACTCAGTGGGAAAGTGGTGTTTTTGTTTCCCTCCCCATGTTCATAATTACATGTTTCTGTGACTTTCCCATGAAGGCTAATTGATGTTGTCATTATCCTGAAAGGATGCTGTAGATAATCATGGATGGATCTTTATGTGATATGTGAATAATATAAAGCAGTTAATCAGTCTGTTTCAAGGAGAAGCAGTTTATTAACCAGTATTTATATATAGTGTTCTGCTATCTAAAACCACTCTTTGGATTACTGACATTATATTCACAGAATAGAATAGATCTTTATTGTCACTGTCACAGGAACAGTGAAAACCAGTTTAGCAGCTCTGTTCGATTTAGCAGCAAAAACACTTTGTGCAAAAAGGACTGAATAAAAATGTCACACAAATACCAAAAAAAAAAAATAGACATGTGCAAAAGCTCCAGAATAAAATATTAAATGGCAATGCCAACTGCCACAGTACTGTGACAAGAAATATCGATTTGTCTATTGCCACAGAGCCAATCAAATGATCTGAATTCTGCACTCTGAATGTTGTCCCAGTGGCTGATTTATAGTTATCAAAAACCCGGGCAAATTCCTCATATGAGGCAAAACAGTCACCACCTTTCATGTTGTTTGCCTACATGCTGAAACTGAAAGTGTGAGTAGGTGCACAAACCAGCTTCTGGTAACTGGTACCCTAGCCTAAGCATCGTATGGCATGTGCGATGCTTATTGTTACCAGTCTACACATGATATAACAAGGATGCTGATTGGCTCTGTGGTAATAGACAAATGAGAAAGTAGTCCCACAGTACTGTGGCATTAGCTACTATGATATTTAAATACCCATATGCTACTAAAGTATTACTAGAGCTACTGAGCTAACTATGGCGAGCGACAAATAAGGATATACAGGTGTATATAGGATATGTACAAGGTAGATTAAGAAAAACAAGAAACAAGAAAAACAAGGTGCACATGTGACTATTGCACTACATATACACTACTGTGCAAAAGTTTTAGGCGGCCCTTAGATTTGTTGTGTTTGCAGCATTGAAATGAACATGAATATTTATTTCTCAGTCTTTTTTCTTCACATACAACAAGAAAATACAGGAAATATGTACACAGCCTTAAAAGACACAAAAAAACTGTTGCACATACTTCACTGTAGTATGTACAGTCAAGTACTGTTAAAGTTGTAGTATGAACAACACTAAAAACCAAAGTTTCAGTGAAAAAAACAGCTTCTATAAACCAAAGTGGTCATGTGTTTAGTGTGACCTTCCTTTTACACTTAACATGTCTTTAATCCTTTTGTTCAGACAGTATGACATTTTTGGAATCAACTTTCCGATTTTTTTTAATACCAGCTTTCATTCAACACACGTCAGATGTTTCTAATGGTTTTTGCTGCTTCTTGTCATGGGGTCAGGGTCACACTAAATATTGACTTTAACCTTTAGAACCCATTTAGTTAAGTTTTTTGTGTGTCTTTTAAGGCTGTGCAGGTATTTCCTGTATTTTCTTGTTGTATCTGAAGAAAAGAGACTGAAAAATAAATATGCATGTTCATTTCAACACTGCAAAAACAACAAACTTAAAGGCTGCTTAAAGTTTTTGCACAGTATTGTATATATATATGTATGTGTGTATATATATATATATATATATATGTGTGTGTGTGTGTGTACATATGTATGTATACATGTATGTGTGTGTGTGTGTATATATGTATGTATATATGTATGTGTGTGTATATATATATGTGTATAACATATATAACACCATTTTGACTTTTCCAGGTGACATCTCAGATGGAGGCAGCGAGCCAAGCCGATCTAGTCTTTGTCGCTGTGTTTCCTGAGCACTACTCCACACTCATGGAATTAAAGCAGGCACTAGCTGGAAAAACACTGGTAGATGTTAGCAATGGTTTGCGAATCTGCCACGACGGACCTTCAAATGCTGAGCAGCTGGCTGATTTCTTTCCAGAGAGTTCTGTAGTGAAAGGGTTTAACACCATATCAGCCTGGACACTCCAGATGGGACCTCGTGATGGAAGCAGGCAGGTAGGATACACTACATATACACTCGTGGAGTTGATTTGAAACAACGAGTTTCTATGGGTCTTAAAATGTGGGAATGTAAATGATGTACATTTTAGGTGTCAGAATGTCTTGAAAACTATCAGGTTTCAAATATGTGGTTGTACTGTAAAGTTAATTTTTATTTCCTCGTTCTCATAACCTTTGTTTCACAAATATGGGAACCTGTTTGTATTGGACCAAGCTCAGTTCGATCTGGCTTGAAAACACTGCATATGCTTGGCTGAAGCCTGTTGAGAATGATTAATTCTAAACCTGCTGCACTTTGTGCTTGATAAATTAGGAACTCTGTGTATAAAGACATTTGAGCCACTTGGGAAATGAGTAAAACATAAACTGAAGTGAAAACTCACCAGTAAACGCCTTCTAACATGAAATGCAACTCTGTATTTAAATCAATGAATCAGTGTTGTAGAAGATGACGGTGTTTCCATGTTCACTGTGAAGCCTCTGAACGTCCAAATGGGTCATATCTGATGACCATAAATGTCAAGCGTCATTTTACACCAATTATTTACATGGATTGATAGCATTAGTGGATGAACAGGTATTAAACAGTTTACATCAGTAGATGGTTTTGATCACCATTGGAGGTTTGGGTCTTTATAGGTTAATTACATTGGCCATATTTTTAATAAATCTGAATTTTAAGTGGGAAGTTGTAGAAATATTGAGTGAAATGGGGGAACATTTGAAGTGAAGTGACCTCGACTGAAAGTAGGATCGCTGAAGTCTCTCACCTTTGTATCTCCTTCCTTTTGCAGGTGTTGTTGTGCAGTGACAACAGTAAGGCCAAGAGCTCCGTCATGCAACTCTGTCATAGAATGGGCTTCATCCCCGTTGATATGGGTCACCTTTCTTCCTCTTTGGAGGTTGAAAACATCCCCTTATATCTGTTTCCCTCATGGCGCATCCCCCTCCTCTGCACATTGCTGCTATTCATCTTCTTCTACCTGTATAACTTTACCCGAGACGTCTTACAACCCTACATCACAGTTGGAAAAAACACTTTCTATAAAATGCCCATTGAGACTGTTAACGTCACTCTCCCCAGCGTGGCTCTGGTGATGTTGGCGCTGGTCTACATGCCTGGTTTGTTCGCTGCTTTCCGGCAGCTGTGGTGGGGAACCAAGTACAACCGCTTCCCAAACTGGTTGGATGGATGGCTAAGCAGGAGAAAGCAGTTTGGCCTGTGTAGCTTTCTCTGTGCAGCTCTGCATGTGATATACAGCCTGTGTCTTCCTTTGAGGAAGTCAGCCCGCTACAAACTCCTCAACGATGCTTTTAAACAGGTAAGAGAAAGAGGTAGAACAGTGTCTGTATGTGTTAGACCCACTAACAGCACCTAAGGAAATGTCATCCTCTAGAACATTATGTGGGCAAAAAATAATGTTAAGGAATAAATCCTGTGCTTTTATTTTTTATGGAACGAAGCCCTGTCCATTCACACTTCCCAACAGTAGGTGGCAGTAATGCTTTGTAATGCTAATTAACATTTAACGGCATAAAAGAAGACTCAAAAGTTTCTATTCATCATGGTGAAACTCAGGTATGACTACTACATCAGATATAGTTTTACCTACATTGAGGAGGAAAACCTCATTGTGTTTAATTCTTGAATAAGTGAATGCACTTTCAATTTTTAACTGAGTGCACATTTTAGTTTTGGCTAAAATGCACCTAATTTAGTGTTAAAGTGAATATTTGCATATTTAGCAACACCACCAGCTGTCAGTTTGGTTTATCATTAAACTTGTATTCTGTGTTTTCATACTGTGATATTCTGTATTACCTCAGGATCAAAACACAACACCTTTTTATTAAATACATTTGAGAAGTTTAGCTGTTATCAGTTTGGGTTGTGGGTTGTTAGTGAGGGGTGATAATGGATCCTAAAGCCAGACCAGTTCAGAACCACTGATGTAGAATGTGCAACGGCAACTAATGCAAATGACCTCAAACACATACTATGACTTTTTCTCTTTGATATAAAATCTCGCTCACATGGTTGATGAAACACCATTATTATCTGCAACACTGACTTCGTAGTAAAACCCATGTAGTTTGATAAATGACAGTGGTTTTGGACATTTGTTTTCATGTTCAGTTAATGATATATTTTTAATGAAAAAATCATGTTTTCTTCAACTTTCTCTGGTTTTTTTTTATATAATAACCTTTTAATTTTAATCTGATTTAATCTTGATCTTTATGGGCATTCACATGATCAGTAAATTAAATATAGGAAAACAAAAACGGACTTTCACTGAAAAATGTTACAGTAAATTACGTAGGTAGGTAGGGAGATAGACAGACAGACTTTATTTTGAACAGAAGTTGGCAAAAGAAATTACCAATTTAAACAGGACACTCCAATATATGGAAATGAATCAACCAAAGACAAACAAATGTCACACAACGTATAACTATTTCATTGTGTCTCTTTAACAAAACTTTATGTCCGTAAAGGAGTAGGAAGAAGTCGAGCTTATATTATCCTACCCCAATTATGCATGACTTGGCTAATCAGCTAATGTATAGAGCTCATAACAAAGAATAGGTCATTCATTAAATGAAAAAAAGAGAACAAATGATTACATCCCATCAGTAACTATTACTGTTGTACTCCCCTTCATTGTTACTATATCTCTGAAAAGTAATGTTTTTTATACATCTTAAATTTTGTGATGTTTTCACACTTTGATATTTAGTTCCATTCTATTTCACAAAACCACTCCACAACATGAATAGCATGACTTTTGTGAATAATTTCCATATGTTACTGGAAAATAATTTATTTCTTGCTTTGTATAATATTTTTGCTATTTATAATATAATCAATGGTGATAAACCACTTTAGAAAAGCTAGATGTAGAGATAACATAATTTGGAAGTCACCTTAAAAATAGTTCTAGGTCTTTAATGGCTAAAGCCTCTGGGATACAGAGAATTTGTTGTTAATGAGTAACTTGCAGAAAACCACCATTGACATTGTTGGTCAGTTAATGAAATAACCCAAGCAGATCCCATCCAAGTCTGTGAATGAGCAAAGAACAGGAAAAAAAACATGAAAATGATGGATTTGGGTGCAAAAGAAAATAATGTAAGTTGTAGATGTGGACAGTAAATTGAATTAATTCATTTACTTGTTTTTTCTTTATGAAAATAGTAAAAAAAAAAAAAAGCCTAAATCACGAAATCAGTATTGTTCAACTGAAATTCAAAGTGCAGTGTGGTTTGTAAATGTCAACATTTTTATGCAGTTTTTACCCCTCTGTCAACGTCTGGCCAAAAGGGGTTTTGTACTCATTTTGTCGTGTCCATCTGTCTGTACGACATAGTGGCATTATCTGAAGAATGCATTGAAATATCTGCACCACATTTATTCTGTGGATGCATCTTGGCATGGAGCAGAAGCCTATTGAAAATACTGTATGTCACCTTGATCTACTTTTCTAAGGTCAAATGGCATCAAATGGAGACATGACCCCTTTGTTTGGGTGATATGTTTGCTTGAAACAGCCTTGTGCAGTTATAATATCTGAGTACTTTCAAATATAAATATGTATGTAATAAGTTTTACACAAAGACAATCTTATCTAAATTATAGGGCAGTAACTTTCAACAGAATCTTACACTATATTTGGCCGAGGGGTATTAAAATAGAAAAAATTGGAGTTGTTGTTATTTATAGGTTTCCATTCTATTATTTTACTGGTGTGGCCCAATTGAGCTTTATGTGGCACCAGAACTAAAATTAATTTGATTTTTAATATCTTCAGTGTCATTTTTGTGCTTTGCAAATTCAACCCATGGGCTGGATTTGGACCACAGGCCGTATATTTGACACCTCCGCTTTAGGGCATTTCAGTTTGGTGTCAAACAATTGCAACACAGTATAATCAATCATCCATGTATGTGAAGTCAATGGGGTTTGGGTGGATGTAACATTAGAATCACAGAGGATGGATGTTCAATAAAATGCAAACAATCCAGGGGTTTTTCCTCTTTTTCAAAGCAGTTCTTGTGATTTTCAGGTCAAGGACGGAGTGCAGAATTCGTGGATTGACCAGGAGGTGTGGAGGATGGAGCTGTACCTTTCTGTGGGCATCATGGCCCTGGGGCTGCTCTCTCTTCTGGCTGTCACCTCGCTTCCCTCAGTTGCGAACACTGTCAACTGGAGGGAGTTCAGCTGCATCCAGGTAAACAGCAAAACACCAGCTCACATACAGAAAATTCAATCAGTCAATGAACCCGTTTACATCCACGCCAATACTCTGATTATTATTATCCGATTTCTGCAGCTATCAGATTATTCAAGTGATCGTGTAAACAGTATAATCTGATAACAGCAGTAATCTGATTATGAGAAATCGCATTAACACACCTGGATTTCTCCCCAATGTCTTCCTCTTTTGTTTTTTTTTTACGGCTGCGGATGTGTTATGTAGTCAAACATGAGCGGAAGACAATAACAGGAAGTTTGATTCTACTATCACTACGTACGTACTCCGAAAGAAATCTGATTAGAAATGTGATCGTAGAAAACCCTGGTTTAGACGCTCTATTCCATTAAGTGCATGTAGACTTGACAGATCTGATTATTATCAATTAATGATATCCCTTTACATGTACAGCGTTAAATGTTACTAAACAATAAATACTGTTTTATGGGTCAATTGTTTTCACCTACAAAAAGCATGATTTTACCATATAACTAATGCTTTTCATAATAATTGACCCATAAAATAGTATTTATTGTTTAGTAACACTTAACGCTGTACATGTAAAGGGATATCATTAATCGATAATAGACTTAGGTGGGAAGGATCAAGAAGATTTTCAAACAGGAAGTGAGAAGTTGAGTTGTTTTCACCTACAAAAAGCATGATTTTACCATATAACTAATGCTTTTCATAACAACTCAACTTCTCACTTCCTGTTTGAAAATCTTCTTGATCCTTCCCACCTAAGTCGTACTTACAGTATTGTCTTAGTACAACTCTACTTCATGACATTTGCATTAAAAAAAAATCAAAGTTACCAGCTCTAATTACCTCCGCCAAGGAGGTTAATGTAATCACTAGGGTTTGTCTGTCTGTCTGTTTGTGCGTGACATAACTCAAAAAGTTATGGACGGATTTTAATGAAATTTTCAGGAAATGTCCCAAATGGGACAAGGAACAAGTGATTAGATTTT
>JAPQRQ010000013.1:12710307-12720748 GCA_037367365.1 Apogon talboti | reverse complement strand
CGGTGTGTGTGTGTGCGTGTGTGTGTGTGTCTGTGTTTGTGTGTGTATGTGTGTGTGTGCGAGTGTGTGTCTATATATATATAGACACACACACATACATATATACATATAAAGACAGAGAGAGAGAGTTTAATAATAGTAGAACTACTAATTATATAAAATGTTTTATCCCATGGTGTTTTCAGTCAGCTGGAGGGCATGTCGGGTCACAGAGATGTCTCATCTGAAGAACACAAAGGACTTGCATCTACCAGACAAGTACTTTCTCGAAGTAAACACAAATACAGGCCAACCAAGGAAGCAAACAAACCTAAGGTACACGAGACACTCCCTGGTTTATAATGGGTTTGACACACTGTTTGTATACAGTCAATTAATTTGACATTTAATCCACTTGTCCTGTAGATGGTGAGAGACGAGGCAGGCTTGAAGCCTCAGGTGGACGTCTGTACCCCTGCAGGAGTAGCAAAGATGTTGATCAAAGACACCAATAAACTCAGCGCTAAAGCCCTGAAGGAAGGTACATGCAACCCATTAAGCGCAACCTTCAATTTTATAATCAAGTTTTATTACAGACATGCGTGTCCATTTTGAATGAGTTGTTTTATAAAGTCCTTGGGCCTTTACAGTCTGAATGCAGCTATTACGCTGCCATCAAAGTGATTTTCAATCATTGTAAAAAAGCATATAGATTTTATACTACACAAATAGCCCATGTTTAACACCACTATTCAAAGGCTTTCTGCTCAAATAGACCCAGAAGCAGAAACTTTGTGAAACACTCATATTTGGTATTTCATTCATTTTAGCCATATCTCTTGGCGGCACAGAAGTTCTGCAAAACAAACAAATGAAGGAAACTCTCTTTATGAAAAAGGTTCAACAGAATCTGGAGGACGAAAAGACCAACCGCCTCAGATGGTAACTTAAATTTGTTTTCCTCAAGCATCCGTTTTTTTTAATGAGTTATGAGTTGTGCATTTATTTTTCAAGTCCTTGTCACTCCCTTTGAAGGCAAGTTCACCTGGGTAAAGATCCCATGTCAGAGCAAAGTAGGAGACAGATACTGGAGGAAAGAGAGATTACACTGCATGCATACATGGTAAGGTGTTCTTATTATGAACATTGTGAAATATTCTGCACATTTCTGTCAATATATTTTGTGGTTTTGCATATTTTAGGCAAAACATTGCGATTTTATTCATGATTTTTCTGTTTTAAACCCTTTCCTTAAATACTTAGCTTTTGTGTCATTATTTATAGTCAATTACAGATTAAATCCTACACGACAAACATCCTTTAAAAAGTATTTGTTGAAAGTATTCTCTTCTATTGTCAAAGATAAGATAAAATTAAATTAATCCTTTTAAAAATTATATAGGCCCAATCATTAATAATGAATAATCAAATAATAATTTTTCTTTAATTGGTCTAAATCCATGAAACTGAATTAAAGTAAATAATGATAAAAATTAAGCCAACATTCTCCATTTACATAATGTGACATTTAGGGGATTATTCTTCATTCCTCTTCACCTAGATAACATATGTACATATATGTTATCGACATATACATTGTTACAGTTTTAGCAGAATTGAAACTGCACTGTGATTTTCATTGCATCTTTAAAAAACAGCTTTATGTCTGGATTTATTGGGAGTCGCAGAGAAGATGTGCAGACTCAGCCAAAGTCGTGTCAGTTTTGCAATGTGAGTGTGTGTGTTTTCTCAGAAAAGTTATTTAAATAGTTGACAGGACTGCCAGACACTCAGCAGCACTTCCTCCACCATCTCCTCTCCACCTGCACTGTTTATAATCTGCACACAAACTGGTTCCTTGCCATACTTTTTCCATTTACAACCTCGTGTTGTATCACCACAGTTGGCTATTTTATGGGAACCCTGTTGCATTTATGGTAGGATAAGATGGGCTTATGACATGACGCTGTCATATTTTGTCAAAAAATATAGTATGTCAAATGAATTTGTGACCTCTTAGTATGTGAATCTAATATAAATGTCAGTGTTGCACAGAATGAAGGCCACATATTCCTTGTTTTACCATGTCATCAAAGTTATGCTACTTCCTAAGTTACAAGGGCATTAAAGATTTTTTCCTCCACTGTTTTATAGCATCAGTTTTAAATAATTTAATAACTGGTTTTATTCCTTTAGTTGAAAGGTAATAATGTAATTGTCAGCATAGGACCATGTTCAAGGCACACATTAGCATGCATTAGCTCCACTGATCTATCCATGTGCAAAGCACTTAACCCCTGCTTGAGCTAATCTGATCTCTGTGGGAAGAAAGGCACATAAATGACACCTACTACAGAGGATAATTATCATTAGTTACACTTATTATAGGATACAGTATGAACCCTTGATTCCTTCATAATTTTATTTAATGGACATCATCAGGGATTTATTTTTAACATTAGCTCTTTGCAGACCATGCACCGGCATTATACATTTGTAACTGATTTTTGTTGCTTTAAAGGTTAAAACAGGAGAAGAAAGGCTGGAAAAAGAGTTTACCTCTGGTAAAACTAAACTTTTCTCCAAGCGGGTGATTTATGAAGCAGGACAGGTAAGAGTCTGGTTTACAGAATTCAGTTTGCACATTTCCCAGCTTAAAAGTTTTACATTTCATGCAGGCCTGTCTTTGTAATAAAATGAAACATAAACACACACAAGTCTAAAACCAATTAAATTAAACCTCAAATTAATTTTTACGCTCCCACTGTAAGTACTCTAAGTTGAGACCTTTCTAAGTTGTGTGTTTTTTTCACATGCACTCAGAGTAATGTTGCCAAATGAGTGTGTGAAAGCAAGCGATAAATGCCTTTTTAACTTCTTCCAGGCCCCTGAGGGAGCCCCGTCTTTCCAGTTTTATCCTAGTTTTCAGTGGGAGGTGAGAGAAAGAGCCCTCAAACGCTTCCAGCAGGCAGCACGCAAGGTATAGCCCACATGTACAGCCACCGAGGTAAAAACGCACACATGCATGAATATTTGCTTAGATCTACAAACAAGTCCCACAAACACACACACACGCTCCTCCTCCCTCAGGACAACAGTGTAGTCCCTCTGGTGTTGCCCCTTCAGTGCAGCCATGTGTAAATTCCCTGCACTAAATGTATAATGTTCTGTACAGTATGGTCCATTTTCCAGGGGATGGTGCATTCCAGTAAAAGCTCAATATTGTCATAGGGCCGTTTTAAATGAACAGCATGTACATACTTTTTCTCATGATATCATTCTATGGAAATGTACAGTTTCTATTCCTGGTCTTTACAGAAATATTACAGTTGCAGACATCTTAGAATTGCAATGTACTTATATTTTTTAAATAAAACAGTATGTTATTTGATCAGTTACACCACGGTGTGAAATAAACGGTCCAATCCGGCCCGTGGGAGGAATTCGTGAAATGCAAAAATTACACTGAAGATATAAACAATCATTTTAGTTCATGTTCCACATTCGGCCCAGTTCGATCTCAAGTAGGTCAGACCAGAAAAATAATAACCTATAAATATTGACAACTCCAAGTGATTCTCTTTGTTTTAGTGTAAAAAAAAGTTAATTTACATGGAAATGTTTACATTTACAAACTATCCTTTTACAAAAAATGTGAACAACCTGAACAAATATGAACAACTTGAAATGTCTTAAGAGAAGTAAGTGGAATTTTAACAATAATATGCTTGTTACTAAATGTGTTGTGTATTTGTAGATCCAGCTGTGATCTGTAAGTTATAGTGTACATGTGTAAATAATAAACTGAGACATAATATTGTTAAAATTGCACTTATTTGCACTTGTTTTTTCATGGTTGTTCATGTTATTCACATTTTTTAAAGGATAGTTTGGAGATGTAAACAATTTCATAATGTAAGTTTTCTTTTTTTCCCTCTAAAACGTAGAGAAAAGTTTGGAGTTTGCATTATTTATATATATTATTATGTTATTATTTCACTGGACAGGCCCCCTTCAGATCATATTGGGAGGATGTGGCCCCTGAACTACAATGAATCTGACACCCTTGAGTTATACCATGTTAAGCCATAAAGTACTTGGAGTTTCATTATGTAAAATAACACATGTACATGCTGACAGCAAGTTGTAATAATCCCCAAAACTCTCAAAATTGTGGCAAAAAAGTTAAACTAACTGCATCAAAGGTGTGTATTTGTTATACTAGTGGGGACATCACAATTTATCTAGACCAGGGTGTCAAACTCATTTTAGTTCAGGGGCCACATTCATCTCAATATGATCTGAAGTGGGCTGGACCAGTAAAATAATAAGTGAAGAAAGTAGAATGGCATTATGGAAGAGTGTCCATCTACTACTTTTACAATGTTAAGCCTCACTTTATCATTTACACATGTGTATTACAACTTACAGATCACAGTGGATCTACAAATACACAAAATATTTAATATTTTGACAGGCAGAATTACACTTAAAGTGTATTAAAATTACACTTTACTTCAGTGCAACGTTTACACTTTAAAAATTCATTCTGTGGGCTCGATTGGACCCTTAGGCGGACCCCTTTTGGCCCATGGGCCGTATGTTTGACACCTGTGATGTGGAAGCACCACCATAGCAAACTAAATTAAATGGTTCATGTGGTTATTTATTTATTTTTTTCAATATAGCATATTCATTCTGTTCAGGAATTTATTACCATTACTACGTGGCTACTAGTTGTTGTTCTGAGGCATTTATGCTTTATTTGGAGAATCAGTGTGTGAAGATGGGCAAGAAAAGGCAGGTAGGGAGGAGATGACAGACAGCAAATGAACTAGGTTTGATTTGAACCCAGATCCTTCAGCTGGATTCATTCTTTTAATAATAACTATTAGATATTCTTCATTATCAGGATAATTATTACTATCTCTTTGTCTTGCAGTAATTTTTTTCTTGGTTATTCGGCCTCATTATTTAACTATTATTTGGTTATTCTTGTATTTTTTCATGTGCATAAACCATTGAGTGTCTTGATTCCCCCTGAGATTGTTACACTATCACTCTATCTTGCAGCCACTTATGTATCTTCATAATGTATACAGGATAAGTACTGTGTTTTAACATGTTTTCCTATCATGTAGGTTCCAAAGATGTAAAATTGTAATTATCGAATACATGATGTGGATGAAGTGTAAAGGCATAGTGCCAAGTAAATGTAAAAAAAAAAAAAAAAACAGAAAAAAACCAGACTTAAAGTTAATATATCACCATACAGAGCTACATTTCTGCCATTTTAGACTTAAAGTTGTTCCTGAATGCTGCAGTTTCATCTTTTCCTGTTATCTTTTAACCTAAATTCTCATTCTACTAAACAATCAGTATTCATTTACTGTAACTGACAATCTGTGTTTCTCTAGCAAATCAAATGTAGTTGAAAATGTTCAAACTACAGTTGAAATAAGAAGTGTTACAGATATTACCTCAGAATACGTGAAAATGACTGGTGGTTGGAGTGTGCAGAGTCACCTTCTCTTTTCCCCTTCAGGTTGTAATCCGGTGCCGCATGAAACGAAGGCTGACGTGTTTGAAGAAACTGTCTGACAATATGAAGAAGCTCCCCTCTGCACAGAAAGGTCCTGATTATCCAATGATTTCCTGAATCAGAAATAACCTCATTATGTCAATGGAATAATGCACGCTTAATTGATTTATTGCTGAAGGTAGAACTTAATTGAAATCCCCTCAGGTTATTATGAGGTTCCATGGATACCTCACAAACACGGCTATTTCTGGTTCTGTTTATATTTTGTTGTACATTTATTATTGCAGCATTTCCTACTGACCCTTAAAAATTAGCATCTGAATAAGAGATTTTTTTTTTTTAATATGTTCTGACCTTTATATTTTGGCCTTAGATGACAAAGAGGTGAAGCCATGTGGTCTGAAGATCTCTCCTGATAAAGTCTTTCCATTTTCATTCCCTACTTTCTCTGAAGAGGATGACCCCTTGGTGAGTACATTTAATAAATGCATTCACTTAGAGCAGGGGTGTCAAACTCATTTTAGTTCAGCCCAATATGATCTGAAGTGGGCCAGACCAGTAAAATAATATCAGTGAAATAAGTCAAATGACATTATGATAGTGTTTACATCTACAAAGTTTCCTTAGCCCTTTAAACCCTAAGCCTGAAATGGTCTGTCTGGACTTTTTTTTCTTATTTTGACATTGAAAAGGTTAGAAAATATGCTGTGAGTGAGTCCGTTGGCCTATTTTTCCAGAGCACGTAGATCTTTCAAAATCTAGCAGTCATTTACAATTAACTGCATATTATAATACTGCCAAAACGGCTTCTTCTCCAGCTTTTAGCACAGGCGTGAGTTAAATTACCATAATGACCCAATAAAACCTATAAAGCGCAACGTCTCAGGTTTCAGAAACCGTTGAAATTTTTCCAATTGCACAAATAGTGAAAGCGTTACAGCCATCCAAACTGCATATGCGAAGGGTGTGTCAGTGATGACACATCAGGTTTTAAAGAGTTAAAAATGTGAATGACATGAACAACCTGAAATGCCTACTGGATTTTATCTGCTATCGCCCTGCTAGTTTTATAAGATCGGCCAGAATAGCTTCTATTTATAACTGTGATCAACTTTTTTGCTACACAACCTTTGGACAATCTGCTTTTTCTTTCAAAGCCACTACACAGTGGAATGTAATAACAGATGGCATAAGGAGCTGCAGTTCCATAAATAATTTCAAATCCCAACTAAAAACTTATCTGAAAACCACTCAAGTCTGTAATCACTGACTGAACTCTGTATGTAACTTTTTTGTCTTTTCTCATGGTGCTGACAAAAATGTGTTTGTGTGTATGTGTGTGTGTGTGTGTGTGTGTGTGTGTGTGTGTGTGTGTGTGTGTGGAGGGGGTATTTGTCTGTAAGTACTATCTGTTACCTGTCTGTATGTCTTTTCTTTTTTATTGTGCCCTGCCAGAAAACTGCAGATGTAAATTAGCCAAAGGCTAACTCTGGTACGATGCATTAAATGGTAACATTTATGTTTAAAATTGTACATGGTCCCTAATAAATAAAGTAAAAAAAAGTTTTAAGAAAAATAAGTGCAGTTTTTACAATATTATGCTTCAGTTTATCAATTACACATCACAGTAGACCTACAAATACACAACACATTTAGTATTGTTAAAATTACACTTACTTCTCTTAAGACATTTCAGGTTGTTCATATTTGTTCAGGTTATTCACATTTTGTGTCAAAGTATAGTTTATAAATGTCAGCATTCTTATGTAATTTAGCTTTCTAGATTAGACTTTATTGATCCCACTATGGGGAAATTCAACGGTCAAGGCAGCAACAGAATAAAGTGTAAGAAAAAAAGTGTACATGCATAAAGATAAACAAACAATATAAAATAAGAAATAATAATAGTAATAAAAAAACTATACAAACTATACATATTTACACATTTTTGAACTAAAACAAAGAGACAGCTTTGGAGTTGTCATTATTTATGGGTTATTATGATAGTATTTTACTGGCCTGACCCACTTTAGATCATATTGTTCTGTAGGTGGAACCTGAACTAAAAAGATACACCGTTGATTGTTAATATCTTGAGTATAATTTTTGCATTTCACAAATTCATCCAGTGGTCCGGATTGGACCCTCTGGCGGGCCGGTTTTGGCCCATGGGCCATATGTTTGACACCTGTGACTTAGACAGTCCAATTAAGCTGACCCTTACTTTTTTATCCTCCTGCAGATTAAAGTTCCCAATAATGTTTTAAGTATACTGGCACATTAATGTCAATTAATGTAATCAGCCTTTTAGTAAGACACTTTGATTCCATCTTTGCCAGTCAGTTTCTCTTGTTAAAACATTTTTAAATGTAAACCCCCAGCTACCTAAATGACATGTTGAAGGTAAAAACCCAGTGAAAGAGATTGCTGGTTATTGGCATGCACATAAAACCTTTCCCATTCATTATCCCCCCCCCCAAAGACATCTTTGATTTAATAAAAGAGGAATCAGTGTGGAATCAAAGAACCACATTTCCACCACTTTGATTAAATCTTTCCTTCTATCGATGCCCCAGTTGGTGTTCAATTCAGCAAATAATGCCATTTGTCTCCTTGATATTTGTAGGCTGCCAGTAATCTGATCACCACGCTGCCTGTGGATCCTATTGATGTGACTGTGACAACACATGTTCCTTTCTTCAAGCTCCAAGTAGGTTCTCACCGCATCACACAATCATTACATGTTATATAACAGGCATTATTAAACCTGAAAATAAAAATAATATGTGTATGGATTATGACTGCTTATTTATATTACACACTTCACACACAAACAATTCAATTTGCTTTGCATAAATTCAAAGTGAAATCCAGAGGAAAATAAAACAGTCTTTAAACAATATAAAATTGAAGCATTTAAAAATATAATTAAAAGAAGGTTAATTAAATTACAATAAAACAAAATGATATAATGTAAAAGTTACTTAAAACAAGAGTTGTAAATTGCAAATATGATGCATTATTTGCACGTGTGAATAGAAAATTGATTTAAAAATGGATTTAAAAATGTCTATGGTGCAAAATTCAGCTCCATAATATGCAAGTTGTAAAACCCATGTGGTGCACTAATGATGTAAACAGAATATACAGTATGCATCATATAATGGCAGTTATATAATATTAGAAAAACATCTCTGAGGAGCTTGGAGCTAAGTCTGTTGATCTGTTGAGAGGTGGAGGCTGTGGTCAGTTGTGTTGTACCTGTAAATGTAACACTGAACCTGTTTACATCCACACCAATACTCTGATCATTATCTGGTGCCTGGAGTTATCAGATTATTCAAGTGATCATGTAAACAGTATAATCTGATAACTGCAGTAATCGGATTATGAGAAATCGAATTGACACACCTGGATTTCTCTACATGTATACAGGTTAATCTGATTTATTTCATTCTTTTATGTCTGCACATGTGTAAACACAATTAAAATCGTAGAAAACAGAAGTTATATAGTTAAATGTGAGCAGACGACAATGAGCCCTTTTTACGTGACCATAAAAATCCGATAATTGGGAGTAATCTGATAATTGCCGTAATCAGATGCGACACGTTTATATGCACCTCACAAATGCAATAATCAAAACACCCTGGTTTACATGTTTCAGCCCATTATTTAATTTCTTTCAGAGTATGTACGTACATTATGGCGTAAGACGTACCGTTTCTGTCATTTTCAAAACATCCGGTCTTGCCTTGTTGACCATGGCAACGTCAATGGTGTCAGCGTTAGCTGTCCTAATGCAGGAGCTAATAAGATGACAAAATAAGCTACTTGTTGCTGCTGTCCTTCATTTCATTTAATTTCATTGTTTGTTTACCTTTTTCCTTAGGCTCACGTTGTTGCTGCGTAACTTCCGTTTATATAGATTTTTTTTTACATATGCGCAAATGTTAAAAAATATGAAAAATCAGATTAACCTGTATACATGCACAAACACAATGGAGTATTGGAAAAAAATCTAGGTGTGTTAATCCGATTTCTCATAATCAGATAACTGCTGTTATCGGATAAAGCCTATCAGATTATGATCACCTGAATAATCTGATAACTCCAGACATCTGATAATGATTGGAGTATTGGTGTGCAGGTAAACAAGCTCAGTAACAGGAAGTTTAAGTCAACCATCACTACATACCTATGTACTCCGAAAGAAATTTGATAATGGACTAGAGCATCTAAACCAGAGTTTATCAATTATCACATTTCTTAAGTGCATGTAAGCGCGTCAGATCTGATTATTACAATTATCTGATTACTCCCAGTTATCTGACTTTTATGGTCGTGTAAACAGACTCAGTGGCTCTTTTAGTAAAAGCTGAAGCTGCTCAGAGTTTTGTCAGCAGCTCTTTTATGTGTTTGTCCATACTCTAGTTCAGAGGTGTCAAACATACGGCCCGTGGGCCAAAACCGGTCTTCCAAAAGGGTCCAATCCAGCCCACAGGGATGAATTTACAGTTACACTGAAGATATTAACAATCACTGGTGTTAAAATGTTTTTAGTTCAGGTTGCACTTATAGACCAATATGATTTAAAGTGGGTCAGACCAGTAAAATACTATCATATAACCAATGACGTGCGGGGAGGTTCAAGGCTGGTGAGGCACTGACTCTTTCAGAGTCAGATGTACAAATACAAATGAACCCAAAAGAGTATGTTATTCATCATTTGATTGACAACAGACAATGGGTTATGTTTTGTATCTCATATCAGCATTCTTTACACAACCATGTGACACATTTCATTTGAGGTCAAAATTAATTCCAATTGAGCCAGTTTCACACTAGAAATAATAAAAGTTTATGGTCTTACCTTTACTTGTACAATTTTCTCAGCTTGGAAATGTAATCTTCCATTTT
>JAPQRQ010000013.1:12693304-12710207 GCA_037367365.1 Apogon talboti | reverse complement strand
ATACATTATCCAGATTATGGAAAGACAGAGCATATAATCAGAGTGTTTGAAAGCATTTTATTTGCAATATACAGAGGGACAGCGGCACACTATTTGTATCGCATACCAGCACGGTTTGCGAGGAATTCCACAATCCGCTGAGAGGCACAGCAAAGTGCTGCCTCACGGTGCATCTCCTCCCTGTATTTGAATGGGACATGTGGAAATTCTGCTATTCTTAATTGAAAAAAATTATTTTAATATTGGATTTGAATGAAAAAAGGGTTTATAATACATACCAGATGACAAATATCAACATTTATTATGTTTCATAATTAACTTCAAGATTGACAGGTGAGGCTCTGCCTCCTCTGAATGCACGTCACTGCATATAATCTATAAATAATGACAACTCCAATATTTGACTCTATGTTTTAGTGCAAAATGTAAAATTACATGAAAATTTTTACATTTACAAACTATATTTTCACACAAAATGCAAATAACCTGAACAAATATGAACCTGAAATGTCTTTAAAGAAGTTAAGTGTAATTTTAACAATATTCTGCCTATTATTAAATGTTTTGTAAATTTGTAGATCCACTGTGATCTGTAAGTTGTAATGTACATGTGTAAATGATAAACTGAGGCATGTTATTGTTAAAATTGCACTTATTTTTCTTAATAAATTTCAGGTTGTTAATATTAGTCACATTTTAAAGGAAACTTTGTAGATGTAATGTTTTAGTTTTTTCACTGTTATTATTTTACTGGTCTGGTCTGGCCCACTTCAGATCATATTGGGCTGAATGTGGAACTGAACTAAAATGAGTTTGACACCCCTGGTCTCGTTTACACTTCAATTCACATAACAGTGCAGCTTTAGAAATGATAGAAGAACCAACACTCTCACCTTGCAGTACTTTTTTCAGTAATAGTTTCAGTTTGTCTTGTACATAGTGATTGCTCTTTTTGCACGGAAAACCGTCATGATTCTTTCTCTTGACTTAGCATATGATGATCGACGTCGGCCCATTTCACACAGAACTACTACGACCTGAGGACCTCTGGCAACTTGTAATCATTACGGAGGTGTTCTGTTATCTTAATTCTCAGCAAATCTGCTATGTCTGTAAATTACCTGCCCTATTTCTGCAGACACAGACGTCCTGTGATAGTATTAGCGTATTATGTGTATTGGCCTTTCTGTGATTTGAAACCATTTTTGCTTCTGCCTCCAATTTATTCAACTTATTTCCCTATTGAAGACTATGGAAGCTGGCTGGAGATGATTACAGCAAATTTGTAAAGTTTTTTTGGTGGAAATACAGTAGGATTATGTTATAATACAACAGATATTCACTGAAAGAGCAAACTTAAATCCTTTAGGAATGGAAATAATATCAAAAGATGATGAGATGGGTGACCTGCATGATAGAAATGGTAAGGTCCATTTTTTTCTGTAAGCAGTGAGCCTTGACATCAGAACCAGGGAATAATTCAGTATATTTGAGTGAAAAACAGACTTTTCTTACACTTTGTGAAAGCACCGCATGAAACACAGACATGGGAAGAGAAATAATATGAGTGGGTTTTTGCTCTTTAATTGTAGTACGTGGGGTTTATGTGGTTTATAAGCAGCTGTACATACATTACTTGAAGTAAACACAAAGTTGAATATATATATCAACATCAAATATGAGTTAAAGTGATTAAACACCTTTTTATCCAACTCTTTTCTACACTCCCACATAGTCTAAAACCTACAATTTCACATAAAATTACATACATTTTGTCAAATAAAGTACTTTGTCTGAACATGTTATATTTGGTGATTGTGTTCTGGTCTGTTCTGTTCCGTTCCATACTGTTCCGTTCTGTTCTGTTCCAGTCCGTTCTGTAACAGCTGCTTCTGTGAGAGTAGCAAGATCCCCGAAAGGGAACAGAACAGGCATCAGTGACAACAAATGACATGGATTAAATCAGATACAGAATGAAGAGGTGGAGGTGGGTTGTGAAGTGGTGCAGCTGAAGCAGCAGTGACAGCCTAGCAGTTTAAATATGCCATCCTGAATGAGATTAACCACAGGATGGACAGAATAGAGTCATCTGATGGAGGCTAGCATTGAGATCAGCTGATGTCAATCAGCTACTGACATGTGCTGAGCTTGACTTCATGGCCTGCCTGAAAGACAGACAGACAGACAGACAGACTGACAGACTGACTGACTTTTGAACATAAGTAGGCAAAAGGAATTACCAATTTAAACAGGACACTCCAATATCTTACAAATATTTGAAAATTTCAGCTTAGAACATTTGTCCAACCCGTTTCTCAGACACTAGTCACCTGATTCTTTTCAAATTTCACACACATGTTCTTTACACATTCCTTTCTCTCAATTTTTCCATTTTTTTAAAATAATTTTTTGAAAAAGTTTTTCAAAATATTGAAAATTAAGACTCAACATAAATCCCTGTGTATGCAGAGTATCAGTGAACAGGAAGTGTTGTGTGACCAGGCAAGGGTATTGATGAGCTCCGATTACTTTTTCGCTTGTTTACTTCTTGATTTGTGTGTTTAGCCTTCATTTTGGTTTGTAGGTGAATGTAATTAAATACTTAAGTACACCCCTTTTCTTTACTTGGGTAGTTCCATTGCATGTTAATTTAGACTTCTACTTCATTATATTGTTCTATATCTTTGCCTGACAGCTTTATTTACTATTCAGATAACATTTTTTTCGGTGAAAACTGCATAAATGTGTTGACTTTGCATGTCTCCGATAATTACAAAACATTGAAATACAATAAAGCTGGGATCTCTTAATATTGTCCATGTTCATTGTTTTAGTACATAACTAACAAAATAATGTTAATGATTTGTTCTTGGCACAGGTTCCCCAACATTATAAGCTTATGGGCTACAAGCCTGTGTCCACCTGGGAGGCATTTACCTCCTACATCCCCACTACTCTGCTCAGGCCACTTCGTTCTGAACCGACGGTAAATAAACACACCCGGACTATAACACACACATTTATCTACTTGTCTAATGTTACCACTCCTGTTTTACTGTCTTGTAGGAAGAGCTTTTACTGCAGACGCCAGGACCTCTGTCCCCCAGACCTTTAGAGGGTGAAACAGAGGAGGATGAGCTGAATAAAAATCAAAACACAGGCATTGAGTCAAATCGGGATAGTAGTCTCACCTTCAGTGCACCTGAATCCCTGTTCAAACCTTTTCCAGCACACCCACTCAGAATCTTTGTAAGACCTTTTTTTTATTTTCATTAATCACAGTGTTTTCCTTCACATAAATATAATTGTATATTTAAGTGACTTCCTCCCTTAGAATCCAGCACCAGGCCTGCAGACGTACAAACAAACCCCTAAATACTTGGAGAGTGACTTGGAGTCCCACCTCTGCCCGTTGCCCAGGTAACCAGAGTGTTCTCTAACAAGGCAAAATCAGAGTTTCAGATACTGAAGTGAGGTTGATTATGTGCAGGTATACACGTCCTGATGGCTACCTGCATGAAACTCCTCACACTCAGAAACAGTTCCTGGACCACAAGGTACTTTTTCTGGATGCAACAAATGTTAATCTAGCCTTTTTCACATATAAGCTGTACTTTTTAGTTAGTTTTCTGTGAGATCGGATTGTTGTGATAGATACGTGTATGTCTAAATTTCCTTTTTTTCCAAACCACCAACAGGAAGTAATCAAAGGGGTCATGAAATGGAAGCGTTTTGATTCGATCGCCTTGAACTGTCTGTCCAGTCAACCCACTCTCACCAGTGACTCCGCTCCATGGAGGTATGGATGGTGCATAGGGGATGTCTGCTGTGTTCAGTCTTAGACTATGACATGAGATGACATAAATGAACCCTTTTATAGGGCACTCATAGAAATACTCTGAAATTCTAAATTTCAACCTTCTTGCTTTGTTGGAGGACATAACAAGAATCTATTCCTTTTTTGATTTTTTTTTCCCTCCAAATTTTTTGTTGTGTAGAAAATCAAGGTCAGTGAAGTTACCATATTTGGTTCCTCACCCGTATGTGGCAAAAAACCCAAAAACAAATAGTGTATATATATGAAATACAAGAAAAACACATGTAAAGTGAAAAGAACATTACTTTTAGAACATTAGAACAACATAAGTGTTGATCCAGACACCTATCAACATCCACATTATCCCTTTGAACATCATCACTTACATTAGTACCATTACTTCATGGTACCTAACAAAGCAGTACACTCACTGTTCATGCAGAGGTGGACCTTACAGACCCTGTAGACCACATTGGACCTGAGATTGTGGACTCACTGTCCTCACTCAAACTGTTGCTGTCACTGTCTTGTAATGTATGTGGAAATGACCAAAAATAGTCACTTGCCCGATAAAGGGTTGAACAGCTTGACTTTGCCCCATTATCCCTTGTATTCACTGAACAAACCAAACCAGGCCATTCATGCAATGACCATCTGCAGATGGTCACTGGGAAGCTCAAAGTGGAGTATATAAGGCTCAGTGAGTACTAATATTTGTTTACAGTACTTGTTTAGATAGAATAAAGTGCCTGTTGTTCACTTCCTCAAACCTCTTCATATAATGACATGCTCATCCATTTCTGTGTACTCTGTGAACCCCCTGTAGGAGAAACCTTGTTTTTTTTTTGTTTTTTTTTATCTTCCCAGTATTCATTTATTTTCCTTAAGTCAGGGTGTCAAACATGCGGACCACGGGCCAAAAACAGCCACCAGAGGTTCCGATCTGGCCCGCAGGATGAATTAAAAGTGCAAAAATTACACTGAGGATATTAACAGTCAAGGGTGTTGAACTCATTTTAAGTTCAGGTTCCACAGTAAAATAATAAGCATAATAACCTATAAATAATGACTCCAAATTTTCTTGGTTTAATGTGAAAAAAATAATATTACTTACTCTTAATAGTTGCTTATAAATAATGACAACTCCAATTTTTCCTCTGTGTTTAAGTGCAAAAATATAACGTTAATTTATGAAAATATGTACATTTGCAAACGATCCTTTAACTTT
This sequence comes from Apogon talboti, assembly GCA_037367365.1. Classification (NCBI taxonomy): domain Eukaryota; kingdom Metazoa; phylum Chordata; class Actinopteri; order Kurtiformes; family Apogonidae; genus Apogon; species Apogon talboti. The sequence continues at coordinate 12,705,162 of JAPQRQ010000013.1, read as the reverse complement.
AAAATGTGAATAACCTGAGCAAATATGATCAACCTGAAATGTATAAAGAAAATTGCGAGAAAAGTTCAATTTTAACAATGTTTTTCCTGTTACTAAATGTTTTGTGTCTTTGTAGATCTGATCTATAATGCACATGTTGAGGCATAATATTGTTAAAATTGCACCTATTTTTCTTAAGAAATTTCTGTTTTTTCAGGTTATTCACATCTTATTCATTTGGGTAGTTTTTAAATTTAAATATTTTCATGATTTAATGTTATTTTTTGCACTAAAACAAAGAGAAAAATTTTGGAGTTGCCATTATTTATAGGCTATTATGCTATTATTTTATTGGTCGGGCCCACTCAAGATCAAATTGGGCTGAACTAAAATGAGTTTGACATCCCTGCAATACATGGTTCATAATATGTGAATTAAACAACTACATTCTCAGTCATTATCTGATATTAAATCAAAAATAAAACACATCTGAATGTAGAAACAATCCATAAAATCATAGATGTTTGTAAAAATATACCAGATTACTTGGTATGCTTTCTGTACTTGCAGTATCTAGGACACATAGATGGACTATCTTCACTTTCGCAGTGTAATGATTTATTCAGTCTTTAAACTAAATGGACATTAAATAAGTTATGATGTTTCGATGTACTATATTAACAGACACAGCATGTGGCTGTTCTGTTCTATTTGTAGATACCTGTATTCTCCTTTTACTATCTGCTCTGTCTCAACCAATATTACTCAAGTGTTCAAAGCAATTTCTCTTTCGGACTCTTTTCAAGAAAATGTACAGTTCATGGCCCCTTGCATGACTCAGTCAAACTCATTGCACTAAGCTTGTTTAGGTACCAAACTGAAAGTTGCAGAGCTAATGAAGCAGAATTCCCAGAGGCATCTGAAACCACGACGTGTTAATTTGATGAGAAGCTCAGGTGATACAGACAACTGGTTGCTCACATGATGTACCATGAAAGTCTGTGTTGACATCAGAGTTTATTATTCCTCTCCTTCTCTCATGGCCATTCTGTCTCCTGTCACACCCTCCCTGTGTTACATAATCAGATGCCTGTCAGCACCGATGTGTAAAATAATTGAAGACGTATTCTCTTCTTTGTGCCAGAGATGACTGAATCCCAGCCTTCATTCTCAGTCTTATTAATTCTATCACTCTCTTGGGGGTTACGTCCAGTTCAATATAAAATTTACTGAATAAAAGGAAAAAATAAAACCTGCATAATAGGATCATGGTTCAGATGTAATTTCTTTTGGAGGTAGGATTTTTTTGTGGTGGTGTTCTGTGGTCAGCAGCTCCATGTATTAGCAGTGGATCAATGAACAGTACTAATGTTCCACATAGTATTTCATTTGTCTGACAGCCAATGGGAAGAAACTGTCTCCAAAGTGGGTGGTATGGGTGGAGAAGCTCTTCTATTATCAGCCTGATAATGATGACCATTATGCAAAAAGTTCTTGTGCTGGATCACTGGCATCCACGTTAACACACTCTGCACTCTTTAGAAGGGACTCGTGGAGAAAATTTCCAGATCCACTGATCCTGGATGTAGTCTTAGTAATATTTCGTTTACTTCCCGTGCATTCTGATTACCGTTCACGATGCATTTACTAAGGCAGTGGTAGTAGCGTATCAGTCCATACTCTAGCACCAAACGCCTGGAGGATACTGGTTCTGTTCAGAGTGTGAGGGCATCTGAGAGCTGGACCCACAGAAATGTCGCACATTTGACCATTTTCACAATCTCAATCAAGTGAGGTTGCTCTTGTTGCAGCATATCTATGACTCTGTTATTGTTAGGATATTCTATTATGCTAGATGTTAATGCAGTCAGTGGTCAAATGACTGCACCAAAGAGGGCTGAAGAGGCAGACGAGTGTTGAGGATCAGGGTTTATGAGCATCAGTGTGAAGTAAATAGAGGTTGACTATTGTTTCTTTTTCAGTAACAGTATCAGTTATTAATAATACAGGAGAACAGATATTCAGAACTATATTTGCAGTAAAAATTTAAAAATCATTAAAATAACTCCAATATAAAACACAACCTTTTCAACATTATCTTCAAAGGAAACCTGTATGGTGTTCCTCACAGGATTTCTAATATTTTTGTAATATAATTTATAATAAATATAAAAATCTACAAATTGGCTCTCTGAGTCTTATAAAATTAATTGAGGAAAAATATATAAAAGTAAGTAAAACCTATTAAAACTCAGTTTTGTAATGAGAAGTATTCAGCTGCAGAGCGGTGACTACAGGCAAATCAAGACAGCTGCTTCTGATCCAAGGTAATATTACCTAATATTACTAAAGGCAACAGATCCTTTTCTGTGGAAGGTCCAAGGCTTTGGAACATTCTGCACCAACAAAGCATATGTGCACAGTCCATTGAGTACTTTAAATTTCATTTAACAATGCACCTATTTGTACTGGCATTTTTGACTTGTATTTGTTTTATCTTCTGGTTTTGTTTTAGATACTATTTTTTTTATCCTATTGTTGTATATCTGTTTTTATCAATTTTAGTATAATCTTATATTTTTAGCACTTTGGACACTTCGTGTTGTTTGAAATGTGCTATATAAATAAACTTGACCTTGACTTTGGCCTCCAGAGGAGAGGAAACTCTTATGGACTGCTTCTACTTTAGATCTCATTCTCACTGACACTGCTCATAGCTCGTACTGATAGGTGGCGGTAAGACTGCAGATAAACCGGTAAACTGAGAGCTTCGCTTTTTGGCTCAGTTCCCTCCTCACCACAATAGACCAGACCAGTATCTTCATCACTGCTGACTCTGCCCAGAACAGCAGATGCCTGTTGATCCCTCACTCCATCCTTCCCTCACCCCTGAACATGACCTGAGATACTTAAACACCTCCACTTGAGGCAGTAAGTCATCCCCAACCTGGAGGGGATGCTCCTCCCTTTTCTGAGAGAAAACCATCTTAATAAAATCACTTAAGAAAGGTTAAATAGAGATTTTTTATTTATTTATTTATTTTTTAATTAGAAGCTGTCACAAAAGTAGCAAAGGGTCTTTAATCTGAGCTTTTATGAACATGTACATAATCAGTAAATTAAATGTAGGAAAATACCAGTTTTTCACTAAAAATGCAAAACACAGAAGATCCAATAAATGTTGATAAATCACTTCAGAAAGATTAAATATAAAGGAAAAAACTCATTTGGAAACTGTCACAAAAGTAGCACTGGGTCTTTATGGGTTAAAGTGGTGTTACAGACTAAACTGCCTTATTTTCCATGTCATTTTTTTTCCCTTGTCACTATTTTAATTCTTCTGAACTTGATTTTGCTTGTGAGTGGTATCAGCTTCCGCCCCGGAGCACTTGTATCATTGCTGCTCAAACAGAGATTTTAAACAACCCTAAGCAGGCCTTTCATCTAAGTTAAGATGCAGATATCTGTCCATTATCTCTACTCTGTAATGTGTAGCCTTGCTCTTGAGGCTAAAAGCAATATGTGTATCTTCCATAGGTCCGTCGACTACAGCACAGATATACTTCCACTTAAAGCGTCCCCTCTTCTCACTGCGGCTCCTGATGACCTGCCAGTGCTAATGGACAAACCGTAAGCACATATCCTTCTGTTGACATGATTGATCTTTTGTGGGAGGGTTTTGTAAAGCGTTTCAAATACACATGCTCAGAATATGTGTGTTTTGTGCGTGTGCTCAGGTCTGAAGAACCAGCCCTTCAACCGACACCCGACATGATAAGAGCAGAATTTTTGTCTGAGGAAGCTCTAGTTTCCAATAGCAACCTCGCTGCAGGAATGACGGCCAGAAAAAAGAAAAATAGGAATGACAGCAAGGTAAGTCTAGTAACTTAATGAATAAAGGCAGAAGTTCCATTTAGAGTTGCTCTTCACAATGGATTATTCTCTGCACAAGGAAAGCACTTCCCATGAAAGGAATCGTTGAGGTTCAGGCATCTAGACACGTATTACAGATGCGAGAAGTGGGCAGTAAACATGTTGCCCTTTTGTGCTTTAACAAAGAAATGTGCATTTGGAGGGTTTTTTTTCGACTAAAGCTTCCTGGGAGCTTCTGCACACTAGATGATGCTTGTTTTTAATTGCTGTAAAACCAATTTAGTTGGATTAATTTGCAGCCATACCTGTGGAAATGAGGATAATTAGGGCAAGGCAAAGCAAATTTATTTGTATTGCACAATTCATACTCAGGGCAATTCACAGTGCTTTCCAAGAATGGAAAAGAGACAATTTAAAAACACACAATTACAATTAAAACATAATCATTAATGCATAAATAATAATCAATTAAAATAAAGTAAAAGAGAAGAGTGCAGATAGAACACTTTGAGTTGTTCTATGCACAGTTTAACAGAGCGGTTTTCAGCCTGGACTTAAACATTGTCAGAGTAGAGGCCTGTCTCACATCATCAGGAAGACTGTTCCAGAGTTTAGCTGCATGGAACTGAAATGCAGCTTCACCGTGTTTAGTCCTGACCCTGGGCACCAGCAGAAGACCTGTCTCTGAGGTTCTCAGGGTACGAGATGATTCATATGGGACCAACATGTCAGAGATGTACTTTGGTGCTAGATAAATTAAAAACTTGGCTAATTAATCACACAGTTTCCATGATTCATCACTTGGCTAAAAGCAAAAGCAACACAAAATAAGTCTGATTAAATGACCCCTAAAGACCCAAACATCCACCAAAAGCATCCACTGATGTAAAATGTTTAGTACCTGTTGATCCACTTATTCTATCAATACATGTCAATAATTGGTGTAAAATACAGTTTATCATCCTTTCATGGTCATCAGATATGACCCATTTGGATGTTCAGAGGCTCCATAGTGAACATGGAAACACCATCATCTTCTACAACATTGATTCACCAGTAAAACCCATGGAGTTGGATCAATGACAGTGGATGGAGACACTTGTTTTTATGTTCCGTTATTGATGTCTTTGCTGAACAAAGTCAGTTTTTCTTGAAGTCTCTCTGTTTCTGATCTAATAAACCTCAACTTTAATATGAGCTTTTATGAACATCTACATAATGTGTAAATTAAATATAGAAAATGAAATGATTTACACTGAAAAAAGCAAAATAAAGAGGAAAATATTACAATAAATAGTGATAAATCACTTAAGAAAGGTTAAATAGAGAGAAAATGTTTTTGGGTGTTGCCACAAAAGTAGCACTGGGTCTTAATGGGTTAAAGAGGACCTATTTTGCTTTTCCAACTTTTCTCTTTCCATTAGTGTATTAGGTGTATGTGTCATGTATAAGGTCAGAAAAACTTTCATCATTGACAGTGCACACAAGGGAGCAATTCTGTCCCCAAAGAAGGCAATCTGTGAAATGCTTCTATGGCTCTCTGGTCTTTTCTTCTATAATGGATCTACGTCACTGGGTTCTATGAATTCAAAGTGTACTCTTGGCGTTCAACTGCGACACACCCATGAGTGGCAGTCACTCCAGAAACCAGGACGGATCTATTCTAGTAGCATAATAGGTCCACTTTAAACACCAGCTCCCTCCTGCATAGAGGATTGATTAAAACCATCAAGCACTTGAATAGCTGAATTAGACCTCAGACCTGATACCTGTTGTTCAACAGCTCCTGTGAAAAGTAAAGGTCAAAGATAGCAGTCACGTTTAGTGCTACATTTTGTTTATTTGTATTTGCACTGTTGGGTGTCTATATAGTAACTCAACCGAATTGATGAGTGTAATGCCCATTTACTGTTCATTCTTTTCATGGGCTTAAGTAGATATTGTCACTCTATGCAATTGATTGCTTTCTCTGCATCAACTGTGTCAACACAAGGGTTTGGTGAGATTTGGAGCTGTGGATTACGTAAAAAGCATCTTATATTGTCAGTTGAGGATCTACTTTGAGTAAATCTGGTTTGATCCGTATCAACTTTATCAGGAAGGACTTCAGCTGTAAGGCAAGGAAATCGGAAAAGGCCTATATAAACTGTAATGTTCGGGACTCTTACCAGATTTGAGTAAAACAATTATCAGCTGGGAATCTCCCTGTTCATCTTATGGTTAAATATTTCAAGCATTGGTTCTATTAGTTTGGAGCTAGGTTAGTTAGGGCTCTTGGTATCTCCTCTCTTGTAATACTGCCGTCTAAAGGCTCCTTGTAGATTGAAATGAAGTTGAACTAACAATACTTGGTGCCACGTGATGATGCATCAGCCTTTTACTGATCATATTTCAGCTGACACAGGAAGTAAAAAAAAAACAGGTACGTTAAAAGAGATAAATATTTAAAAATATATAAAAAAAAACTGAATACATACATTTTAACAGAATCAGTAGATTGGATTAGGGTAGTGTAACTTTCAGTGGCATAACATTTTGTAGCGTGGAGGTAACCTATGCAAATTAATTTCATGTAAAGCTGCAGGAGCTGAAATCAGGGGAAAAAAACAACAGAATTTTAAAACACGCCTTCCCTCTGCAGATCTCTAATCCTAGTCCAAATAAGAACACTAAATATAAAGATAGAACTTGACTTTTCCAAACTGCCATGTTGAATCACAAAGTAGACCAGTCGAGTCACCACATCTGATCAGCTATTGGTAATTACAGCTGTCAATCATGTATTCAAAATATATGTAGTGGAGTAGATTCTCTGTCTCACTTTCACTTAGACCATTTAAATGACAATATGCCTTTAAGTTCAAAGTGGACTTTATAGTGGATATTTTCATATTGACTGCTGTTATATTAATTAATTAATTAATCATCTAAAGCTAATTTTAATTGTCACTGTCATTGTCTGCATTGCTGCTTTAATATAATTTACATTTCTGTTTCATCAATATTGATACCTACCAGTTGATAGCTAAGACACTGTTTTGTTGGCTGCTGGATCATTGCTTATTCTTTTACATTTATCAATACCTGTGTCAGTGTAGTTGCAAGTGTCCTGCTTATTTGTCCGTCAGGAGTGTTAACCTTGAAAAAGACATTTGTATTTAACTTTAGCTTTGTTCAGTGTTGGTGCCTTTGTCAGTCAAGTGAACCAGTGATACTAGTTACACCTGTGTGTTATCTGCTTTATCAAGAAAAATGTCTATTTTGGAGTAGGGACATTAAAACTGGAGCCTGTATTTTTTCTAATTTTGCAACATAAGGCCTGTGCAGCCCTGGTGGAGACACACACTGTAACAAATACCCTTCCACTTGCTAACGTTGTGTCTGTTCTGTCAAAGGTACCAGATGGAGTGTCAGACAGAGGCCAAACTCAGCCAGATGGGAGGAGAGTGATGTCCAAACTGAGTCAGAAAAGAAATCTGGATGATCGCACCTCATGTAAACACTTCCCACCGCTCCTACATGGAAAAAAGTAACTTCAAATAGTCTCTGCACAAAAGCACTCAAGTACAAATAAGAATTCCACTGCACACATCCCAGTCACCCATACAAGAGTGGGGTTTCACAATTTGTGCAGGGGGAACAACCGGACTGGGCTTCAAGGTTTTTCAGACCCGGGACAGCAGGGTTCACCCGCTGTTCACAGAGAAGCTGTTAACAACCGGTTGAGCTTCTGGGACTCTTTGAGTCCCCGGGGGCGCAAGTAGTGAATTGCACTCATGACAAGGCAGGTAACCCCAGGGGTCGTGGTTTCCACCGGAGTGGAGCATCTTTTCTGCACTTTCGTTTTGTTTAATGTTTTATTCTGCTATTATGCTATGTAATTTTATGTGTTTCTATGCCTCTGTAAAGCCCTTTGAATTGCCTTGTGTATGAATGGTGCTATACAAATTTTCAATTTGCCTTGCCTTGCCTCTGTGCTGTCTGTCCTGCTACTTCTGTATTATATATAAAAAAAAGAGTTACTTTCCCACCCACCTTTAAGCCTCCCTCCCACCCACTCAAAAATACCAGTAAGCTCCCCTTCTTTGCTCTTGCAAAGCCTGGAAATTCGTTATCCTTGCACCCACTCAGATCCATATATATATGCACAGTTTTATTCTAAGAACCACAGCAGCTTTCAATTAAAGATGATAATTCACTCTGCATTTTTATACTCTATGTATATAAGCTACTGTGCAAGTGAGTTGTGTATAGTATGATTGATTATATTGCATTATACTCTATAGTCTGTGCCATAGCTAATATTTGCTGGTGTTGATAATTAGACCTTCCTAATTTGCATTGAAAGGGAGCTCTTAAGAAATCTCTTCACATAACAGTGATTGGATTTTTAATGTCAACATGAGATCTAGTGTTTCAGTTCATAAGCTGTCAAACTGCTCTGATGTGTCACATGTGATTGGCTCTTTGACTGTGAGAACACTGCTTTGGCCAGGATTTTATTTTCATCAGAGACGGCAGCCTGTACCCATACTGGCATAGAGTCCACAAGCCATTCACTTTCACCCCTAGAGGGAGCTCTAACTCTGCTATTAGTACAACTCCATGTTTGTTTGTCCTTCACTGAGTGTGTGTGCACTCACTTAGTAACAGTGTGCTGTAAAAAATACAGTACAAGTACAGTGGCTGTTTGAATGGCTTTCACAGAGACAGAAGTGGCTTTCTGGTCAGACAGTCAAACACATCCAGTTTTTATAATGAAGGTCGTATTGTTTAGATCTGGGGCTGGACAGGGGCCTACAGCCACACTGATTTACTGTTGGAATACACTGAAATGACAGTAGAGGATTTTAAAGGACAACGGTTTTGCTACTACTGCAACTCTGAAATAAATCTGAAAAAAAGAAAGAAAAAAAACATATATTACTGATGTTCATGCCACTATTTGCTTCTTTGCCAGTTTGAGATCTAAGTCTGATCGGCCTTGGCTAAATATATTCACAATTCCCCACTTTTATTGACAATATCATGTCCCTTTGTTAGTTTGGAAATTTTCAAACTTTAGTATTTATTCATGTGATTTCATTCTCAGAGGGTGAAAGCTTTACATACATTATGTCTACAAACAGTACAGAAGCTTCCAGATGTTGATGTCATTCATTCATTCCTCTATTTGATCAAGAAGCTCCCAGTCAAAATAGCAGTAATGATTTCACATAGACCACACACAAAATACATTAAAAAAATGTAAGAAAGATAGTAAAAGAACAATAAAAGACAAGAGAGAAAGGAGGGCACATATAAACCACACCAGCAATATCTCACACCCTTCTACAGACATTTGCATAAAGCACGGCACTTCTCTGTAAAATACCTCTGTAGGTATTTAAAAAAGGGAATTCTTCAAGTGAAATGATGACTCTTCCATACTCATTGTGCATAAATAGAAAAATCAGTTTAACCAAGCTATGAATTCATGGTCATGACTTCAGAAACTTGCCTCATTTTCATTAGTGGTGATCTGCTGAGGTTGTTCTGTTGACTGTATTTTAACTTTTGTCCTTGTGTACATGTTTGTCAGGGGAAAATTGAAGAAAGCAGCTAAGACCGTCCCAAAAACAACATGACACACTTTCACATCTTTGTTAATCTGTACAAAAATCAGTACATACATAGCTAAACCAAGGACAGGTGTGTATTATTAGTGTTAACAAAGCCAATAATCAACCAATCAGCTAATGTAAGTTAGCAGAAAAAAATTAAAGCCTTATTCTTGTTTACCTTTGATTTGACAGTCACTTTGAAACTTAACATCCATCCATCCGTAATCCTCTCTCATTTCAGTGTCAATAAGCTGTCACTTGTGGGCATTACATTGGGACCAGTGTTGAGTACAGACAGACTGAGATAAGGGACCCAAACCTCAGAGCCACAGTGGCATGTTTTAAATTGTAAATTAACTTTATCACATGTCAGTTAGAAAAAAAACTGTACTGATAATTGAAAAATTATAGTTCACAGTAATTGGCCAGACTGATAATTGGATGACATCTATTATTACAGCAACACACAAGAAACTGCTGTATTTTCACAGCCTAAATGACAGACCCCCTAAGGAAGAAGAAAACTACAGAAAAAACAACTTCAGCATAACGGATGGCATTCTGTACTGTAATCCAAAGAACACCATTCTATCTTCTATCCGTGAAGCACAGAGGTAGAGCATCGTGTTATGAGGCTCTTTTGCTGCACTGGTGTATATTGTAAAACTGACAGTGTCATGACCAAGGAGAATTATGTGGGAATTTCTGTGAAACTTCATCTGAAGACATCAGTCAAAGCCTGGACACTTTGACCAGAACTATAGCAACAGCATGACTTTCATCTCAACAGAGTAAACATTCTGAAGTGGTCATCACGGAGTATTGATCTTAATCCAACAGTAAATGTGTGGACTGAACTGAGACCCACAAACCTGACTCTGTACAACTATACAAGTATCTGAACCTTTCAGGCGAGATGTACTGTATGTAAACTTCCGACCTCAGCTGTATGCTTCAAAAATGCAAGACACTATAGCTACATGTTTAATTAACGCCCCGGCAATGATATAGACTAAATAAGTAATAGACAGTGTAATAATAGTAACAAAGTGTGTGAGAGAGACAGGCTGTGCATAATGTCTGTGAAGACAGAGAAAGAGAGGATGGAGCAGCAGGCTCCTGAACAGTTGATATAATTTATTCACCCACCAGTCAGCATCTGCGATATCCACTATATAATACGATATCTGCCTCAACCAGAGCAGTGCACCATGAAGCGTTCACCCCGTGGATAGACATCCTGTTAGATACAACAGTGCGAACAGGAATGGTTGAGCTTCATCTCCACAGCACATCATGGCACCAACAGTGATGTTAATTGGCACGAGCTCCTCAGTGACCCGACCAAGCTTGAAGATCTCAAAAATGGGAAAGAAATTAAAGGGTATTGTAGTGAATTTTCAGCTATCTAGCTAGCTATTTCAGAAGACCACGTATAATACTAGCGGTTCTGTCAGGTAACTTACATCATAGCCCGTTGTCAAGTGCGTGCGAGTACTAAGGCTACCTTCAGACAGCAGGTCTTAATGCACAATATGGATTTTTTGGTGAAATCCAATTTTTTGTGTGCTCATTCATAACGTAATACGTGACCACGCAGGCACACTCTGTGTTTACAGAAGTAAATATGTTTTTACTGCTGCTCCTCCTGGAACCCAGAATTGTGATGTTTGTCGCATTTCAATGACGTAATGGTCAGAGACCTGGCTGTTCAGACTGAGGTCGTATTGCAAAATATTGGATACGCATCAGATTTAGGACCACATATGAAAGTAGCCTGTGTTGTTCAAACTGTCCATAACAGATCGGATACAAGCCACATATGGGCAAAAAACAATTGGATTTGGGCCACATTTGCCTGCAGTCTGAACGTAGCCTTCGTCACTGCTCCATTATTCAGGTATCGTCAGTGAAATGTTGCCTCCTTCACAGGCTGTTCCAGCACTGGTAGTGGCGCAGTAACATTGTTTTGTCTGATTACCTGTGCTGTGATGGACTGGTCACTGACCCCGTGTGGCAGACACCAGTCTAAGATGACACATTATGTTGGACAAAAAACAAAGCGTGAACACCTGCTTTCCACTCAATCTTGCTCACTGACTGCTGCTTGTTTACTCGCACTCGATCATCCGAAATCAATGATAGTACGTTACTTATGGCTGGCAATGGCTGCTCCCCATAGGTTCTGCCCCCGCCCGTAATTCACGCAATAAAAAAGATCTAATGTGATGCATTTTAACTGAGTTTCTGCCTCTCTTGTGATGGAGAAAAATAATTCTAACTTATTAATATTCTTACTTTTGATATGTGTCTGCTTTTCTCCTGTGTGTTCTTTTATAATGGAATAAATAGCGGAAATCGATCGATCTCAATTTTATCTATTTATTTAACAACCAGCAGTTG
>JAPQRQ010000013.1:12681083-12693204 GCA_037367365.1 Apogon talboti | reverse complement strand
TTCTAAATTGCCCTCACTAAAACAATCCATTTTACCCATGACATGAGAACACAGCACAATTTTATTCCCACACTTGCTTATAAGTAATCATCAAAGCGCGATTAATGTCGTAAGTATGACCAGTACAGGTACACTTCAAGGTAAGCAAAGGTTTGTACGACACTATTGCTTTCTCCGCTGATGAGTATCTACAACTTTTGGGACAAACTGACAATAATCTTTAACATCTGACTCCAACCTTTTCTTCTACATCTTTTGAACAGTCCTTCCCAGCCTGTAGTGGCCCCTCATCATTTAACACACGAGTCTGAACACTCCCCAATACTTTGTAGGTGAAAAATTGAGTTGCGGTTTTGGAAGGTTTTCGCCTCCGAATAATAGACCCTCAGAGATAGGAAGCTTTCACTGAAATGCTTTCACAGAAAAGCCAGAAACCTCTGTCACTGCTGAAATAGTTTGAATTTGACTTTGAACAAAGTCTGTGACAATGTTTGGAGTGACTTCAAGTAACACCTTTACGAAGTGAGATATGCTTTAGTTTATTTTCCTCAAATATAAATGCAATTGAGGTCATTAGAGTCTAAGGGTGAATGGTTTGGGTTCTAATTTTTAAAGTATTTCCTGTTTTAAAAAGCTTCACAGAGAGAGATAAAGTAGGGAGTGAGTGGCTTGAGTGAGTGTTAGCCAGAGATGCAGAAAAACATCGAATCTGCCCAGCCTTCATGCCATGCCAGCTGTTTATCCACCATTAACAACCTCTCTGGAAATGATGAACCTGACATCTTCCCTGAACTCCAGATGAGGGTCATGTTTCGTCTTCTCTTGGATGAACAAAGGGCAAAGTGGTTGTGATGATGGCAAGGTGCCCCGAGTCATTTTCCAGAGCCAAGTCGCCGAGAGGGCCCTCTAAATGAAGCGACGGTGCTCTTTTTCATCTGTCAAAATCGAGCGTATTTAAGTGGGAGGAAGAACTGAGACCTGAACTGCACAGTTGTGTCTGTGATTTGCCCTATCAAGTATAATGGAAGCAGATCAGAATAGCAACAATAGCGTGAAGGGAATCTGTGGTTACACTTTCTCAGAATAAGGTGTTTTTTGCGAATTTCCTCTTAATTCCTTTCAATTATTTATCTTCTCTTGGATCAAATAAGGGACTGATATGAATGCACAACATTGCATCCCACCAATCCACTCTTTTCACAGGACTACATATGAGGAAGTGGAAGAAGTTGAAAGGAATATATTTTTGTTTATTTCTGCACAATTTTAACCCTTTAACAACAGCAATCTCTCCAGCGCTACATTTTGCACTTTTCAGAATTCAAATTACTCTAACTCCTGAACTGTTTGCTCTATCCACAAAATTCAAATGGCATCAGAAAGCTGGAATCCTGAGCTTTCCGACACTATATAACACTTTACGGCAGCAATGTGGGACTTTATTACAAGTAGAAAGGAACTGTTTCAGAGACTTACACACAGGCTAAAAAATGCCTGGAAATAACAAAAAAAAAATATGGATAGTGAATGTTCAAGACGAAAAAGCATGTTTAAGTAGATGTAAAATAGTTGAAAGTTTATTTCTACAATCTCAAAAATCGTTGTTATAGACATTTACAGTTGTTTCTGATAATAAATATACCAAAAAATTCAAGTCTGGTTTTTTCTTTACTAAAACACACTGTTTTAAGCATTTATTATTTATAATAATGATAATTAATGGCCAGATATTGAAAGTTAAGTTCTTCCAAGTGCAACATAATTGGCAAAAAAAAACCCCATTTTCTGACACTTATTGCAAAGAAAACATGAAGATACCTAGATGGCCTATTATAATGCCAGCCTTAAAAGGGTTAATTATTCACCGTTGCTCAGTACATTGTAGTGTTTTCAATTGCGAGATTCAATTTCAGAACCTTACGTCTTCTGCAGGTTGCTCAGCATATTAACCAGAGTGCCGTGTGATTCTTAAAAACGACAATTCACTTTCTCACTCACACTTATTGTGAATGCGAAAAGCCCTTTTTCTTTTGCTTGAAATGCCAGAGTTGTCATCCCCCTTGTAGCCCGCAGCCTTTATCATAATGTTGGAAACTTATGAGTCACCTTTAAATTTGTTGTCTCTTTCATTGACGTACTTTAGATCAAAGTAAATGCACGGGTAATGTGAATGACGTTAGTCTTTGTCATAGGCGCTCTACTGTTTCTTAAATGTCACCATTTGCTCGAACATTTCACTCATTAAGTATTTTCATCAAGTAACACATGCACTGTCTTTTAGAAGAACTGTCTGCTTAATTTTCTACATCGGAATAAATTACTCATCTTGCTCTTGATTAGTGCACATTCTTTTTTTTAACAAAAGAGAAAACTGTCTTAATAACCTTTATCACTGACAGTTTAGAGTCTGCAGTGTTAATATGCCGTTTTGCAAAATGTCACTGCTCTGTAACCCTTGACACAGCCCGGAGCGATGCAAAATTGCTGTGTTCTGACTCATCTGTGAGCGGTGAGATTGTAATACTTGTGATGCGATCGCTCTCTGTTAGTGTTATGAAATTATTGATTTGTACTTTTAGTCTCTACTAATGCCATCAGCCCGACAAACACATCAAAGCCCAATATAACTCGGTAGGATACAAGAAGGGATGCTCCTTCACTTTGTTTGCAGAAATGATTCAGTAAATGAAAGCTCTCTTCTTTAGTTGACCCTGCTGAGCTGAAACCAGTAGTCGCTCTGTGTAGCCTTTTATCCAAATGAAATGTGTCACATCAAAAAATCTCTCATCGAGGGATATTCCCTCTGCCTGTTTTGCTGGCTTCATGGCCTTTAGACAGACAGACAAACAGAGGTGTGAGGGAACAAATTCTTCACTGAGTCAGGATGAGGGGAAAACTGAGAAAATACATCATCACAGGTTTCATTCAGTACCCTAAAAAGACTGATTTAAACTTAGCCCTCATCACCCTACTCGTGTATGATGGTGGAAGAAGGATTTACATGTAAAAACATTTTTTTCCTCCTATTTAACCCTTTCTAAGTGATTTATATTTTTTAAGAATACTATATTCTTCATTTTGCATTTTTTCAGTTAAAATCAGAAATTTTCCCATATTTTATTTAGTCATCATGTATATCAGGGGTGTCAAACTCATTTTAGTTCAGAGGCCACTACCTCCCAGTGTGATCAGAAGTGGACCAGTAAAGTAGTAACATAATAATATATTAATAATGTCAATTCCAAACTTTTCTCTTGGTTTTAGTATGGAGAAAAAAAGTAAGATTACATGATCTACAAACAATCATTTAAAGTAATGTGAATAACACGTGCATTACAACTTACAGATCATAGTGGATCTATAAATACACATTAACATTGCACTTCTCTTAATACATTTGAGGTTATTCTCATTTTTTGTGAAAAGATAGTTTGTAAATGTAAACACTTTTATGTAATTTTGCTTGTACACTAAAAGAGAAGAATTTGGAGTTGTCATTGTTTATAGTTATTATGGTATTTTACTGGTCCAACCCACTTGAGGTTGAATTGGGCTGAATATGGAGCCTGAACTGAAATGATCGTTAATATGTTCAGTGTAATTTTAGCATTTCACAAATTCATCCCACGAGCCGCATTAGACCCTTTGGCAGGCCGGTTTTGGCCCACAGGCCGTATGTTTAACACCTGTGATGTAGATATTCCTAAAAACTCAAAGTTTATTATATCAAAACAGAAAAGTGAAGAAAAACTGAACAGGTTTTATTGATGAATCAGTGTTGGAGATAATGATGGAGGACACGGGATGCTGCTGTAAAGCTGAGAAACTGCATTTTACTTAAATGTATTGATAAGATTAGTGGTTCAGAAGTTATTAAACATTTTACATCAGTGGATGATTTTGGTCTCTGCTGGCTGTATAGGTGTTTGAGGGTCAATGTAAATACTGCATTTTAGTGCTGCAGGTGTTGAAGGTTGGGCTCTTTATTTACAGAAATACATCATATATCTGTAGCAAGAAGGTTTGAAAGAGTTTGCATAGTTGAAATAGGAGGATTTTAACCTCAACCAACAAAGCACTTAGTTTATTACAAAACACTGAAGATTAACACATTTTTAGAAACTTGGTGTTAGTAGACAGGAGGGAGATGACAAATAATAACCAGAACATTAGCTAAAGCTGTCAGACCAGTGAACAAACGTTAAAAGGACAGTATTTGTCTATGAGACTTGAGTAAATGTACATTCTACTGATGCTTCTGCTGAATAGAGCTGAGCTATAAGAGAGGATTTTCAGAATTATACTTGAACCTGGCAGTTGAAATAGTGAGCAGTCTACAAACAGGTTCAGTTCTTCTACTATCAGCCTTGTAAATGACACAGTGTAATTTGGAATCGTGCCGGTATTTGTTGTTGGATGACTGATGTTGGTTGCTGTTGTTTGTTGATTTACTGGCTGTAAATCAAGTTGGACCTTGGGGATACTGAAGATACTTTGAGGCTTGAAACAAGAAGAATTTGCTCAGAAATCTTGTATTTATTCTCTGATTTCAGAGACAAGAGCCAAACTGAGGCCTGAGTCCACTTAGGAGTCCAGGTCTCAGCTTTTATTCCTATAAGAAATTGGATGTTTGTTTCTGTGTAATTGTCCTTGAGCTAGAACTGTGTGCCTATGTCTCTGAAACACAACTCGGAAAAAAAAAAAAAAACACTCACTATTGAGTACCCTCAACCCATAAAGACCCAGTGCTACTTTTGTGGCAGTTCTCAAATGAATTTTTTCTCTATAGTGAACCTTTCTTAAGTGATTTATCACCATTTATTGTAATATTATTCTCAGCATTTTGTAGTTTTTTTCAGTATTTTCCTGTGTATATAATTCACTGATCATGTAAAAGTTCATAAAAGCTCAGATTAAAATTGAGGGTCATTATATATCAGAACCAGACAAAACTGAAGAAAAGTTACTTTTAAAATCTATCATTAACTGAACATAAACCAAGTGTGTCCATCCACCGTCATTGATCAAACGCCATGGGTTTTACTGGTGAATCAATGTTGTAGAAGATGACTGTGTTTCCACGGTAACTACGGAGCCTCTGAACGTCCAAATGGTCACATCTGATGACCCTGAAAAGACAACAAACTGCATTTTACACCAATTATTTACATGTATTGATAGGATTAGTGGATCAACAGGTGTTAAACATTTCACATGATTAGATGGTTTTGGTCGCCAGTGGATGTTTGGGTCTTTATGGGTTAAATATAAGCCTGCACACTGTCCACCAAGTGGCACTACAAATCCCAACACTATTGGCTGTTCAGGTGAGGAGTTTCATTTTGCATCGCTTCCCTGTTGTTGTTCTTTAACATGTCTAATTCCAGACTATGGCAGACCGGAAATGTGATTTATATCAATATCTGGGAAAACATTTCCAAAGATGCACAATCCAGGAATCTGCATTTGGCATACTTGTCAGTTTGCTTGGCAGTGAATATGGCCTGCTACATAAAGAGCACGCTTTCATTTCCCAACGTGAGGGGTGTGCACTGTAGCATTAAATAGGCCACCAACACAAAACAGGGACCACATAAATCCCCCTGACATTTCTGTGGACGGAAATACAAATGTTTATTTTTCTTATGGAAGGGAAAAAACAATCGGTAAATAAAATCCTTTTTTTCTTTTTTTTGTCAAGGAGAGTGGGCAGGCCTTACCTAATATTGGGTATTTCTGGAGCTGGAATCAAAACAGTGACTGAGTTGAGGATAGCTGCGGATCCTGCAGCTCTCAAGGTTGTACCACTTGATTTCATGGTTAAAAATGTCCCTCTTTCAATTCATGTTCATATTTCTGAACACTCCAGTTCTGTCTGTCCCTTATGGTCTAAGATAGGACGTTCATTAAACATCTGTCAGCCTCATCTCAGCTACGCATGCATCAAAGCATATGTTGGAGGAGCTTTTACATTGCGAGTGTATTTTCCTGCATACGGTCTATTTAAGGTGGAGCTTTATAAGATTTGGGGTCAGGACCCAAATCACAGTACTTGCAGGCATGTGGAGAAGGTCCTGTAACCTTATTTATCTGATATCTGGTCCCTTTTGCATCATATGTGTCTGTAGCCTTGCAATATATTGCCATTATATGTGCTCTTCACGCGTCTGAGAAAATTTGCAATCTATTTCTTATACTTGACAAATGAAGTAATTGTGATGCAGAGTCAGCCTTGTACTGGCCTGTAAACACATTATTAAGACAGTGAGGAGAGGGGCAAAGATGAAGAGAGGAGGAGAACAGTGAAAAAAGGCTGCAGCTACACAGTTTTAACAATAAACAGTACAACAATAAATTAATAACTGCAACTTTAATTAACTGATTTGCAGTTGGTTACATACAGTGTGCAAAGGAAAAAGCAAAGCAGAATCACCATAAAAACAAGGAAATAGGTGCACAAAAATTTATATAAGTTAATTTAGTAGGAACGTTAACAAACCCTCCATAGCCCCTTTTACACAGCACTTCTGTTCCGGGAATCACCTGTATTCCGGAACAACGTCTGTGTAAATGAAATGGTGAGATCATTTGGTCCCACCTCTGTCATGGCTCTGTAATGCTGGAGGTAGTAACCGAGCTGTGATAAAGGTGGAATCATGATTACGGAATACTTTGTAAAAGGAACACCTCTAGTTCCGCAACCAAGGAGTGACGTTCTGATGACATATTGTGTGTGCGACCCCCGGGATTTAAAAATGAGCGCGGGCTGTGTACAGTAAACAAACATATCAACGTGACCGGAAAGATGTCGAACTGGGGAGATGCCGAGATCCGCGAGCTGTTGTCACTTCGGGCGGAGGACTCTATCCATGCTAATATTTGTGGAACGATGAAAGACTCTGGAGTTGTTGTATTGATAGCCAACACCACTATGCTCTGGATATTTCTGATATGCAAGTTATATGTCACACTATACGCTGCCCTGCATCACCGCCCCTTTGATTCCAGAACGCAGGTCCGCTGTGTAAAAGTCCAGCCTGTTTCACTTCTGTTACTCCTTTGGTTTGGCTGTGGAAATCGATCAATGGTAGAAAAAAGGTGGGATTACCTTCTCACCTTTTTTCCGGGATCTCTGTGTAAAAGTGGCTCATGACGCCACCCATTGGTTTGTAATAGAGGTTTGTGCATATACACTTTTCTATTGGTTTGTATTTATGTTTGTATTAATTCAACAAGCACACAGAGATCGTGAAGAGAGAGGAATAAAACTGAAATATACTGAAAACAAGGAGCCCATACACACAACTTCATAAAATGTTTTATTCAGTAAACAAGAGATCTGAATGTGCAAACATAGCCGACCTATTGCTAGTAAAGCATTAATTGCATGGAAAACATTAAACCCTATTTATAGAATTTTTGGATAACCTAAACCAGTGATTTATACCAAGATTAACTACTAATATGGAGGAAAATCAACTGTAGAGACTGAAACTTTTTGTTTCAAGTTGTAAACATGTTAACTGGTCATTATAACATTAGGGTTGATGGAGACTGACTGGCTTTTGGAGCCAGCCCCCAAGTGGACATTCAAGATACTGCAGACACTTTGAAAAATGAAGCACTTCAGCTTCATTTTTCAGCCCCTGAGGCCAATACTTTGCATTTAGGGGTAGACCTCAGTTTACCTATGAACTCTGCAAAGCTCTCATATCATTGTGTTGTCAGCAAACACTGCAGAGTCAATCTGTTTTAAAGGGAGGGTAACTGTAGTGAATTTTCACTGCTAGATATTTCATTGCTAGATACTTCCACGACTCTTATACTATCAGCAGAGCTGATAGTATAATACTATCAGCTCTGCCAAGTCACTTACACCTGTTGTCAAGTATACATGAGTTCTAAGTCACTGCTTCATCTGTCAGGCATGGTCAGCAACATGTTGGTCCTCCTTCACGGGCTGTTCCTGCACCAGTCGTGATGCAGACTCGTTCTATTGTCCAATTACCTGGGCTGCGATGGACTGGTCACTGACCCTGTGCAGCAGACACCGGTCTAAGATGACACATTATCGGCCAGTGCTGGGTCGCGTCTCTAGGACAATGTCAGAATGCAAAGCTCATGGCCGCACAAACAACAAGCGTGAACACGTTCTTTCCACTCAATCTTCGTCACTGACTGCTGCTTGTTTACTCACACTCCATCACCTGGAAACACCACTAATACGTCACTTACGGCCGGCAATGGCTGCTCCCCATAAGTTCTACCCTCGTGTGTAATTCACATAGTAAAAAGATCCAGTGCGGCGCATTTATGGTGATTTTTTTTAACTGAATTTGCATCTCTTTCTTACAAGTAATGCACAAAGCACAATGTCGTAAGCATGATCAGTGCAGAAGGCATCAAAAATATATGGTTCCTATGTTCTATTGAAAATAATAAAAAATAAGGAGGAAATAAAGTAATAACATTTATGTTTAATTTGGAAATGAGAAAATGCAGATGAACAACACAACAAAGCGGCAATAATGTCCTGAAATTTAGGCCTCATAATAATAATATGCTTTGAAAAAACAGCTAAAAGGATACAGCATAGCCTGTTTTTGTCCTCCAGTGGTAGAGCTTCATAGTTTCTGTAAATCCATCGTAGTTCTTTTTAATTAGGGTCATTAGAAAGGCTCGAACCCCAGCATCTCACCACAAAACATGCCCCCTGGCAAACTTTAATCCTTTATGAAGGACAGGAGGAATAAAAAATACTGCTTCTATTACATGTGGTGTGAAAGTATTGCTTTCAATGTAAGATAATTAAAAGCAAGTGGTCTCAACATCAGAGGAGTTCTTTCTATTAAAGTAAAACCAAAGTAACTAATCACTAGTAGGAAATAAGACATGAATGTTCACACATATTGACGGCAATATCCTGGCGTTACCATCACTTAAGGACTCAAATCACTCCTTGTGGAAACCCTACAAAGGAGCTTTTGTTACCAATGGATGAGAACAGGCTGTTTATGTAAGATGCAAAACAGCAGAAGGAAAAAAATCAGAACGATAGTTACCCACCGCTTGTTTACCACTAATTAGTTTCGTAACCACTAGAAAAACACAGTCAAGTAAAGCGCGGGCTTTAAGCAATCTTTCCAATTACTGAGAAAGTAAAGAACATTGTAGTGAATGCCTCTTCCAGTGAACATGTGGCACACTTCATTTTCTGTTGTGTCTTTTTCATTTTAGTTCTGTTGTGTTATATGAAGGTTGCATGTCCTTCCCATCCCATCGCCCTTTCTCTCCTTAACAATAAATATTGCTGTGTTATCTGTGGAATCCTTTCAATTAAATTGTGCTTTACAGCGTATAATGCCATAGTGCTTATTCACCTTCAGTTACCATTTGACAGTAATCATTGTGCAGATATTTGAAATGGTGCTCAACAGGTCTGCCTTAAGTAGCCATTATGGTCTGAACCATTATAAATGAAGGAGGCTGCACTTGATTACACAGACCATCGGTTGGAAAAGCAACAATAAAAGATCAACCATTTTTGTTGTTGTTGTTACATGTGATTGGAGCCAGATATTGCTGAATGGTACATACAGACATGAATGATAAAGACAAGTAGGTAATTCTGTTACGTTGGCATTTCAGTATATTAAAAGCTGAATGGTCCAGTTGCAGGGACAGAGCCAATAAGTAGGTTTCCAAATGATCTGAAAATGCAAATCTATGCTTTTTTGCATCCACTTTGTGTTATTTACCCATCATCATTGACATGGTTTAAAGATTGCTTGTTAGATTTAGTATCTACGTATATATTAAAAGCCTAGTGGCCTCTGTACGTGAGTGTGCGTGCATGTGTGTGTGTCTCGGGAATCACACAAAATCCAGAAACAGCTGACTCCTGTTGTTTGGCATACTTATACATTTTTGGTCATGGAACACTGTAGCGAAAATGTTCAGTTGATAGGACCAATATTTTGGGAGATATTAGATATTTTGGAATACAATAGCCTTACAATCACGTTGCTATGGCCAGAACCCTTTGGCGGTGACTGCTGGACAAATGCAGTACAGCATGCACGAATACACAACAGCATAAAAACTACCACATCTAGAACCTGTGGCTCCCCACAGGTCAGTGTGCTAGGTTTACTCTTTAAAACCTGACATGTCATTGCTGATGCATACGCATTTTGGATGGCTTAAATCTTTCATTGTTTGTGCAATTGGAAAAATTTCAATGGTGTCTGAAACCTGAGACATTGTGCTTTATAGGTTGTATTGGGTAATTACAGTAATTTCACTCACACCTGTACTAGAAGCTGGAGAAGAAGCCGTTTTATCAGTATTATAACATGCAGTAAATTTTAAATGACTGCTAGATTTTGACAGTTGTAAGTGCTCTAGAAAAATGGGCAAAATGAGTCACTCACAGCATATTTTCTAACTTTTTTTATAGTCAAAATAAGAAAAAAAGTCCAGGCGGACCATTTTAGGGTTTAGGGTGTAAAGGGTTAATAAAATCATGCACTGTTTTGAGTTACTGATTGAGAAGCTGACAGACTTAAGAGGTATTTAGTCAAAGGATGTTGCATCCCAGATGAACCATTGCTCTGGGTCATCTAGCTGTTGTCTAACACGTTAATTTTCCTCATTGTTTTCCATCTAATATGGCATTTTTGTTTATGTCTTGCATTAAATCTGCAGTCTTGGATTATTTTTAATATCACTGGATGCACAACAATTCATACCTATGTTTCAACATTTTATACTTGGAATGGTCTGCGAGGACATGACATGTCTATATCTACCCCTTGCTTGTGTTTTCAGGCTGTAGAAAATCTCTCAGACGTAGATTTTTATCTCATCACAGTCAGTTTAAGACAAGTAGGGGTGTTAAATACATGATTGACAGTTCTGCTTAGCGATCACTAGTCAGATTCAGTTGGACACCACCTGAGGCTCTTCTCACTTCCCTATTTTTCAACACCTTGATTCCTTGACGTTAAATTATGACCGGGAAATCAATCTTGGGGCACCATCTTGAAGGATGTTTCCATTCCCTAAAATGCACATCGAGGACATAGCCTATAGCCTAGTGGCCGTCCTGTCAGTGATGCAACCAGAAACATGGACAAGAGGCATGACACGTATGGATTATGTAAACCATGGCAGGAGTTTAATGTGGAGTTTTCTTCAATCAGAAGTTATAGTAGTTTAAATTTCTATATTTTTATTTTACCAGATTAAATCCCATTGAGATCAAGATGTTTTACAAGGGCGATCTGGCCAAGAGGTCAGCAGCACATGTTAAAAGATACATTAAAAATAGGCAATAATTTAGTAATATGCAAAGCAACAAGAAAGGTTTGACAGAATTTTTAAACTGTGGTGTAGTTTAGATTTGATCGAGGTTAGCAAACAATTAAAAACATAGGCAGTGTCCAAAAGTTTCCCGCTGTCTATTTAATAAGACGGTACGAAAAGCTTGTAGTGAAATGTGTTCTGGTGTTTGCAGCTCTGACTGAAGAGTATTTCAGGCAGAGGGGGCGACAAAACTGAAAGCTCGCTTCCTTATTTGAGTTCGAACCCTTGGAACATTCAGACAATAATAATATATCACAAGTCCATAGGGCATAATGGTTATTGGTTCTTTGAAGAACAGAAGATAGATACGATGGAATCAACTCAAGAAAAGCCTGGATAGATGGATGGACTGACAGACAGACATTATTTTGAACATAAGTAGGAACAAAAGATGAAGATGAACAAGAGGCAAAAATAAATTACCAATTTAAACAGACCACTCCTATATATTGAAGGAAATAAGTCAGAAAAAGAAAAACAAATGTCACCCAATGTACACCTATTTCATTGTGGCTTTTTTCAGTAAACAGCCATATGTGTGTTCTCCACTCCCCATGTGTGAGTGAGTTCTCTCTGGTTGCCCCAGCTTCCCACTGTCCACATGCACTTTAAACCCAAAATCATGTATGGATCTAAAATTTTTAATACCTGTTGATCCATTAATTCTATCAATGCACGTAAATAATTGGTATAAAATACAGTTTGTCATCTTTTCATGGTCATCAGATATGACCCATTTGGACGTTCAGAGGCT
>JAPQRQ010000013.1:12626188-12636512 GCA_037367365.1 Apogon talboti | reverse complement strand
ACTTTCACCCCAATCTCACCATTTACCCCCTTATTTAACAACTGCCATATCCCATGCACATGCCCACGTGCACACAAATACAATTCTACGTCAACTGAAGCATCTTCCACATCAAAACTTCGACTTCAACTGTTAGTGATAGAGTAAAGTTCTTGTAAACCAATAAAAAAAAATGTCATGCTGATGATTTCTCACTGCGAGTAATTACTGTAATATCACTTTGTAGCCATTGATTACATTCTGAAATAGAGTATCAGGCCACACATCTTTCATTTAGAACCATGTAGATATCAAGATTCATTTTGCATTTATTAAAAATTTGCTTCGCACAAACGAAAGCCATCAATTTTTTCCATCTCAACTCACTATATTTCTTTATCTTGCACATGTAATTGCACATGCATGACAACACTCTGTATATGTGATTATTTTTTTTCTCCAAATCCCATTTCTGTGTCTACACACTGAAAAACTACTACACATAGCATACTGTAGATCAGAAGTATCACTGTGAAGGCAAGTGTGCACTTTTATGTCAAGATGAGTGGAAAACAGATGGAAGATGACACACTTATGTGAAGGTCTGACATGAACCATATTGTGCTTTTTATTCCACTAAGGTTTTCCATATTTGTCTCTTTATCTTTTGAGTATACAGTCATTTTCATTCAGCTGTCATTGACACATGTAGTAGTAAGAATAATAATACTATTCTACATACAGGGTTCCCGCAAGGTTTTAAAAAGTTTTAAGTGTTGAATTTACAAATCTGCATTTAATACTTTAAAAAAGTCTTTAAAATGTATTAAATTTGATATGGTAGGTCTTAAATTATGTTGCTTTAAACTTTTCCAGTGTTTTGTGTTTAAATGTGTCTGTTAAATGTCCAAGCTGCAACGAAAGTAATGTTGGTCTACTCAGATCCACCCGTTCCAAGCCCACAATTTATATTGAAATTAGGAACCAATCATCGCTAACTTTGCCGCCCCCGTTGAGAAATGATGAACAATGAGAATCAAGGCGTTGGAGTAAATTAACACATTTTCCTAAATTCTAGTAGTCACAAATTTTTGCCGGTATGGCTATGAAATGGGCATTAAATTCTGTTGTAAGTAGTCTTAAAAAAGTCTTAGTCTTAAATTTAACTTGTAGAAACCTGTAGGAACCTGAAGGTTACTATGCCTATTATTATACTGGTCCGGCCCACTTCCCATTGGTTTGATTGTAGCCCCTGAGCACCCCTGGTTTATTCTATTAGGTAACAGACTGAAAATATAGAGATAAAGGGACTATCCACCTGAACATAATACGGAGAGAGTTGCTGAAGATACAGTATGTCTGCAGCTTCAACATGATCAGACTTGTGGTGATTTTTTTACTTGTTTTAATACTTTTTCACCTCCCTCTTGCAGAGCGAGTTGAGGTTTGTTTTGGTGTTAGTGACGTTAGTGACAGATGTGATGAGAGATTCAGTCCACTGACCTGTGTCACATAAAACTAGATGGTACATTGCTATCTTATGAAAACTGGAACTTTTGTGGCTCATAAAATTATCTTTTAAATAGACAAACATATGTATAAAGAGTGACACAATTTAAGTAGGATTAAAAAAATATTCACCAGTTTCCACTGACCGCTGTTCATATTTTTTAAGAATTTGGGTCCGATGGGGAACACCAGGAGGGCATTGACTTAGGTTCTGTACTCTGTTTTGATATTCCAAATTAGGCCTTCTTCTGAATTTAGCATTTTCTAATTAAGACTTGTGGGATAGTGCTAATATTATTCCAGTTTTAGAAGAATATGTGTCTCAATTGGGGTTTTACTCCCCGTGTTTATGGTCCACTGTATTAGTCAAAAATCCTACTCAAACACAAAGCCCACATTCCTGGTTGGAAAGTGAAATGCACCTACTTTTCAACACTATGATGACGATAACTTTATTTCTGTGTCTATTTGCTCATAGTCAGCATTGAATTTGGCTGCATGGAACCAGCATTATTGGTGGAATATTCAATTTTATTAGTATAAATGCTGTCTTTTTCAGAGTTCAGGGAGAAAAAAAGATAGATGTTTTGTGGATGTAACTGTTGTTAATACATGTTTGTTATAAAATGTAATGAGAATCTGAGTCAAAATTTTAAAAACTCATGACTTACATTCATTGTCTTAAACTAGTTTGGGGCAAAAATAATCTGAATCAGAAGGTGGTGCTGCAGTCTACATTGCAGAGTAGAAGAAATTGAACGTTTTACCATTGTTTTCCATCAAAAGTGGCTGTAATGTTTTTTTGGTTTTTTTTAAATACATGAAACACAGGGATTATTTAAAGGAGAAAAAGAAAAAACGCTGAAGCACAGTGATGGTTTCAATTCCTTTTAACGGCCCAAACAGACACCATTAACAGGTATTGAAACTATCAGAGTGCTCTACCTTTTTCTTTCTTTAAGTTTGTGGTCTGGAGCTGAAAAGCACCTGATATTGCTTTTGTCAGCTCAAGGATACACAGAGAACCTGAATCTACTTGAGGAATAATTGGATTTCTCATCATGTCCACATTACATGTTGTACTACTAGACATTTTTTTTTCCCAGCACCACAGCTGATCAGTCACAACTTAAGTATTCACTGCACTGGAATTTATTTGAAATGGGAGTTTCCACTTCTTAACCCATAAAGACCCAAACAGCCGCCGGCGACTAAAATCATATAGTGATGTAAAATGTTTAATACCTGCTGATCCACTAATTCTAACCATTCATGTTAATAATTGGTGTAAAATGCAGTTTGTCGTCTTTTCATAGTCATCAATTATGACCCATTTGGACGTTCAGAGGCTCTGTAGTTACTGTGGAAACACAGTCAACTTCTACAACATTGATTCACCAGTAAAACCGATGGAGTTGGATCAATGACAGTGGATGGAGATGCTTGGTTTTATGTGCAATCAATGATATATTTTGTTGAAAAAGTCAGTTTTCCAAATTTTTCTGTATTGATATAATAACAATTGAATTTTCTCTGAGCTTTAATGAACATCTATGTGATCAGTTACTTAAATATAGGGAAAAATACATGATTTACACTGACAAATGTAAAATACAGATGATAATATTATAATAAATGGTGAAAAATCACTTAAGACATGTGAAATGTGGAGAAAAATTCATTTGGGAACTGCCACAAAAGGAGCACTGGGTCTTTATGGGTTAATGTGCTATTACTCATTTTCGAGAACAATTTAAGGGAATCACTTTTGTTTACACTCTGGAAATGTTCTAAAATTCTGCCATTTCCATAAACATTTACACATGCAAAACTTCAAAATGTGCTTCATACACATTTATAGAAACTCACTTAATGACTATAATAAAACTAAAGACTAAACACATCCCAAACAGCCCTGACAAACCAATGTATTTCCACATAAATAACTAAAAACGCCTTCTAGCTCTGCACGAATCTTCATGCATAACATGTTATACTCTATGCTTCTCCCACTCCCTGCTGTATAAATTGAACAGTAGTCATTCAATTTGATGTCAGTGCAGACACCTACAGTAGGTTGACACAATGGATCTACCCAGTACTTTTTTTTGGTTTCTGAGCTCCTCCACTACAGTTTAAGGGCTTTACCACCATAGTTGCTGAAGAAGAGGAGAGAGGAGTGCTACTTTATCTCCCCCTCTCATTTCTCCAGCTGAATGTGAATGTGAGCCTTCAGGCACAAGCCTCCTTGAAAACTTCAGGGCTATTATTGTCCCATTTTGTCATTCACTCATTTTCTTTTGTTTTATAGAGGCAGCGTGTACTACAAAATGAATCGATCAAAAAACACATGCTAATTATCTCTATTGACTGGAGGAAGGAACGCCTTACTGACCACTTATGTTATTGAACAGAAAAACCATGAAACCCAAGTTTGATTAGGTTACCTCTTTCTGGTTCCTCCAGTAGCTTTAATAAGCCTTAAATGGCCCGCCTGGACTTTTTTTTCTTACTTAGAATAACTTCACCCATTTTCTAGGGCACTTTTTTCCAGATCTTCCAAAATCTAGCAATCATTTACAATTTACTACATGTTATAATTCTGTTAAAATGGCTTCTTCTCCAGCTTCTTGTACAGGCATGAGTGAAATTGCCGTAATGACCCAATGAAACCTATAAAGCACAACGTCTCGGGTTTCAGAACTACTGGAATTTTTCCAATTTCACAAACAGTGAAAGTTACAGCCATCCAAACTGCATATGAACAGGGTGTGTCAGCGATGACACGTCAGGTTTTAAAGAGTTAAGACACTCCCTCTATTGCCCTTTCGGAAATGGTAGAAAATACACCCCTGCTCCCTGAGACCGCTGTTTGGTGATCTGGGAAATCACAAAAATGCACGATACGAAACTGAATTTTCGGTGCAGTTACTTTAGGGACTGAGGTTTGCGTCCTCTATATCAGTTGCATTTTGAGGTCGAGCTTGAGGGGAAAAAGCTGTATCCCCTGAAGGTAGATCCCATCTCGTCATAAAGACATATCTTTGGTGCAAAGCAACATGTCATGCGCTCTCACTCCCCCACTCAATTCTACTATCAACCATGAGAAATAAAATACACTGAAGGGGAGTCTTGTTGAAGATGAAACTGAATATGTTGTGAGGAGGACTCAGTATCAACATCTCTCACGTCAGCTGAAACCTGTCAGAAGAGATGTGTACAAACCGAATTCCGAAATAGTTGGGATGCGGTCTAAACTGTAAGTAAAGACGGGATGCAATGATTTATTCCCAATAGAAAAAAATACTGAATGTTTAAACTGGCAGCAGCACTATTATAAACACTGTAGCATTTCCCCTTATATTCAGTCTTTTGATTCGGACTGAGAGGACAGAGCTGCAGAAAGAAAGTGTATTGGTTTCACGCTTTGACATTTAATTCCCATCATCAGCTTTATTCAGCAATTTTGACCTTTGTCTTTTAGCTGCAAATTGTAATCTAATATAAAAACCTAAAGCATATTGGCAACAGTGATTCTCCCACTTAATTGCAAAGACATTATTCTACAGACTGTTAACTTGTGTAAACGGGAGGAAAAAAGTGACCGCCATTAAAAGATGCATTGTTTGGAGAAGCAATGGAACCTAAAAAAATAAATAAATAAATAAAAATGATTAATAAAAAGCCTATTCGGCCAATTCATTTATGCCAGTTTTTAGTTTTGTGAGATAGAATTGCTGTTTTTGTCAGGGTAGTCTGGTGAGTGTAGCCTGGTGGATGACAATGTAAAGCAATGAAGACTGATGTAGATGTAGAAAGACATAGAAATGATCAGAAGGTTCTCTGCATGTATTATGCACAAAACATGTATTAGAACAAGCATGTAAGAACAGAATTTGCTCAATATAGGAGATTGAATCAGGTTATGAATGCACAAACCCTATAGAGTACAAATAGAAAACACAGTCATTTGTCTAAGGAATGAGTGTGTCTCTTCATACAGTAAGCGGTAATAGTAATAGAGACTCATTTCATACATGTACATGAACATAAGAGTAATGGAATGAGGGACTCAGGTCCAAGCAAGACAAAGCAAGACAAGGGTATATGATAAATAAGTAGAATTTAACAAACATAAAATACAGTGAACAATAAAATCTAGTGCACTCAATAAAAAATGAAAAAATATATAGGACCCAGAGAAGCTGTGACATTGCTGTATGCTCCTATCTTACCACAAATATACACATTAGACAAGGAAAACATAGTGGCTAATGTATAAATGCACATTTCTAAAGGAGACAGAAGCAGATAATTTATTGACAGTAAATTCACAGTCTGATACCTATTAGAATAAACCAGGGGTGTCAAACTCACTTTCTTTTGGGGCCACATTCAGCCTAATATGATCTCAAGTGGGCCGGACGAGTAAAATAATAACATAATAACCTATTAAGACAACTACAAGTTTTTCTCTTTGTTTTAGTGCAAAAAAATAACTTAGGAATAACTTAGAAATTCTGAAAATATTTACATTTAAAAACTATCGTTTGACGAAAAAGATGTGAATAACCTGAAAAAAAAGGAAAATTCTTGAGAAAAATAAGTGCTATTTTTACAATATTATGCCACAACTTATCATTTATACATGTGCATTATGGATCGGATCTACAAAGTCACAAAACATTTAGGAACAGGCATAACATTGTTAAAAATGCACTTAATTTTCTTTAGACATTTCAGGTTGTTCACATTTGTTCAGGTTATTCACATTTTATAGTTGGTTAAAGGATAGTTTTTTGTATTGTATTATTTTTTTCACATTAAGTGAATAATAGTGTTATTGTTCAGGTAGCTAAATACATTCACAGTAGCTTCAGTGCTAGCATTCCTGTCTGCTTCTACTATACTATACTATAGTAATAGTATATTCTTGTTCTTATGTTCTTGTCCAAATATTTACAAGAACTTTACACAGACTTCAAGACAGTGTTTTTTTTTTTTTTTTAACCAGTGTATCTAGGTCAGGGCATCTATATATCCTGTGTATTTATTATTGAAAAGCCGTCGAAGCCATTCGGGGGTTCCTGTTGGTACATATTCTTCTCAGAGCCTAGATATGATATCAACAGGACATGACAAATCCTGTCAGCACATGAGCGTCCACAAACTCTCCTTTCATTCCTTTAATGGAAATATGTCAAAGTTTAATTCAAAATTTATATAAATAACAGATTTCTTTTTTCACTTGATTGTTATTTTTCTATCTGTCGTTTCTTTTCACTTGCTTGTAGTAATGTTGCTGCTGTTAACTGAAATTTCCCCATGGTGGGATAAATAGTCCTATCTTATTTTAGATTATCTTTATGTGTGTAACAGACAGTCAAAAGGATTTACACATACACATGTATTATGGATGGAGAAGGGATGTGAACAAGGAGACATGTGGCTCTTTGTATTTGTTTGTGAAAGGTTCATGGAGTTTTGCCGAGGTGAGCCCCTCGCAGTAGGAGTCCCACATAAAGGAAGAGATTCACTGCGGTGCATGATTGCTCATGTAATGACTTTACATTCAGTCTGTCTTCCTGTTCAAATCGCAGGAGTATCTGTGCCATGTCACAGTGTGAACGTCTGCTTGCTTTGAATTGCAATGGCTTCAGTGTGGGAAAATAAACTTTACAAGCACCTCAGGTTAAGTCGTTACATGGGTTAAGAACGGCAATATGCTGTGTTTTTCACTTTTAAGGATATGCTGTTTAAAGTGTACCTGTACTGGTCATGTTTACAGCATTAATTGTGCTTTGTGTGTTACTTATAAGCAAGAGAGGTGCAAATTCAGTAAAAAATACATTAAAATTCACCACACTGGACCTTTTTATTACATGAGTTAAGGGCAGGGGCAGAACCTATGGGGAGCAGTCAGAAGCAGCATACCATCATTGATTCAGGGTAATGAGTGCAAGTAACCAAGCAGCAGTCAGTGAGCTAGACTGAGTTGAAAGCACGTTTTTTCGCTTGTTTGTGCAGCTGTAAGCTTTGCATTCCACCATTGTCCTAGAGATGCGACCCAGCACTGGCCTATAATGTGTCATCTTAGACCTCACAACCCAGGTAATTGGATAATACAACGTTATGTGAAAGAGGTACCATGTCGCTGACCATGCCTGACTGATAGAGCAGTGACTTAGTACTCACCCGGGCAAACATCTGCAGCGTGTGATGTCACGACAATGGGCTAAATTGTAAGTTACCTGACAGACCCGCTAGTATTATATGTGATCTTTTGAAATAGCTAGCAATGAAAATTCACTACAGGAACCTTTTAACAAAATTAATCACTGTTGGATTAATTTTTTTCTCATAGTAATCTGTATGTTATAGTCCAATCATAAAAATAAATGTAGAATCAACACAAAGGAAGTATATTTAAATTGAAATGCTCTTGTTTATTTCTGAGCAGAGATTTTCTTGAGAACTACAGATTTCCAAAAAAACAAACAAAAAAAACCCCATCAAGTACATCAGAACTGATTATCACTTTAAAATCTTTTTTAACAGAACTAAACAAAGGCCTTTGTGTTCAAGTGTTGTCTGTATTTCAGAACCATCAAAGTTAGCAAATATCTTAGAAGACAATAAGCTATATGCACCAATAAAAAACAAAACGAAAAATGTGTTTCATGTTGCAGATGGATTTCTAAAAGGTCCACAAAATACTACTTTGTGTTCAGAGAGATGAGTATTTTTCACTTTGTTGAATTTTATGCTTTATATTCATCAGTTATTAGATGTAAGTGTACTGTACATCTGTGTTATTTCCACATCCTTTGTTTTATATCTACCGGCTCTACTTTGACACACAAACAAGTGCAGCTTACGTGGATGCTACCACACTATTTGATCAACAAAAGAGCTTTGCTACTGAAAAGCTGTTTGATTCATTTAAAATGATGTTACTTTTATGTTATTTAGAAGTGTAGGAACTAGTTATGGTGCTCAAACGTGATCAAATGTCAGAGTTGTAACATGTTAAATAGGCAGCCTGGCCCGAAAAAGGTTCAAACAAATAGTTCAGATCCTTCTATTGGACAATTACTGCAGTGATTAATATGTTTCAGATGCAACAAGTTCTTTAACTGATGCGATGAGTAGCTTGTTATTTCTGAAACCACCATGTCAGAAAACATATCCTGTGGTTGTGGAAAAGGTGTAACTCTTTCAGTCAAATAACTGCACCAAGCAAAGGAAATATGCATGTGCATGTTTTCCCTGTGTTTGTGTGGGTTCTCTCTGGGTACTCCGGCTTCACCATCCAAAGACATGCGCTGATATGTTAAGTGGTCAACCGAAAATTGAGAATATGGTTGTTCGTCTCTATATGTCAGCCTTGCGATGAACTGGCGACTCGTCCAGGGTGTACCCCGCCTTCGACCATAGGTAGCTGGGATAGGCTCCACCCCCTGGTGAGAATGAGTATTGAGGAGTATTCAGAAGATGAATGAATGAAGACATAGAACAATTAAAATCGTATTCAAGGATATGAAAAAAAAAGGAAAAATTAAGTAAAATCATCTCTGAGGTATTTTAGAAGCAAAGATAACAATTTAAACTAAACTAACCAATGCAATGATATTTATCTCAATATAAAACTTTATGACATTTGTCATTGTTCTGTATCCCAGACCTCTGTTAGAAAAGAAACACCTGAACTCAATGTGTCCCAATACTTTTGTCCATATAGTGTTTGACTTAGGCAATTATGCTATGAGGCTAACAACATGCTAAATGTAGTCCACAAAATATTATATGGATTATGGAACTATTTTTGGCCAGGTTTAATATTGTAATTTAATTATAATAAATGACTCTAATTGCCAAAATAAAGTAAACTCAGAAGTTAAAATGGTCCCCATAAATCCCAGTGTATTCATTATGTACCATTAAACCTGCGTCTGTACAAACACAAGGTTGCCCTGCCTTTAAACTCATTCTATTCTTAGCATTGCAGTGTTTTGCAAACAGTTCTTGGAATTGCATCTGAAGTGCAGCAGCTCTGCAGAGCAGTTTAGCACTTAGAACAGAATGAAACCAGCTCTGCTACTCCCCACAGAAAAAACTCTGACCTTTGCCCCTGTGTCATCTGTTTCATCTCCTATCTTGTTTTGTGCATTGAGAAATGCAATAAGTATTAAAATATTCAACACTCATCCAGGCAATATCTCCTGCAAAGAAACCATTCAATCATTTTGGAACAAAAACTGACCTCTCTCGGTTGTTTTTAATTTTTAATTTTAATAATTTATCTCCTTTACTCAGTA
Source organism: Apogon talboti (assembly GCA_037367365.1). NCBI lineage: Eukaryota > Metazoa > Chordata > Actinopteri > Kurtiformes > Apogonidae > Apogon > Apogon talboti. The sequence goes on along the minus strand of JAPQRQ010000013.1, from coordinate 12,626,706 downwards.
ATGCGTATTTTGTTATTGATGGCTGTTTGTCAAGTACAGTACAATCAATTTCAGCCTGTGGTCTGTTTTCTTGTGTGTCCTCTTTCTCATTCAATTTTAATTACTGCTGCTAGGATTTATTCCATCCCTAGTACCTCAGGTCTGCTGTAACCACCTTGTTTACAGTTACAGGTTTACATGCTGCAGTAAAAACGGGATTAAAATTATGATACAAGGCCATAAACTACATGTTGTTGTGTCATTTGACTGATTGAATAGTAGGAAAAACACATAATAAAGTGTGATTGACATTGTTAATCTAGTACATGGGTGTCAAACATGCGGTCCGTGGGATGAATTTGTGAAATGCAAAATTTACACTGAAGATATTAACAATCAAAGGGTCAAAATTATTTTAATCGGGGTCACATACAGACCAATTTAATCTCAAGTGGGTCAGACCAGTAAAATATTATCATAATAAACTGTACATAAGGACAACTACTGTATAACCACATAATTTTAATAACATAACAAGT
>JAPQRQ010000013.1:12574510-12589446 GCA_037367365.1 Apogon talboti | reverse complement strand
CTACAAGTGTTAACCATATTGATAGATTTTTCAATTGTTAATATGTCATGGCTGTATTTAAATTTAGCGTGGTCTTTAGATAACTTCACGGCTAAAACCAATGTAGGATACTGGAGGAGCAGAGTCTTTTTGTCCCCCAGTCGGAGACGGAGCAAAAATCACATGCGGGTGGCAATGTGTCCATACAACAAATACCTTTCTCCTGTCTGAAGTTACCACTCTGAAGAGTCATTGGTAGTAATCTGTTTCCCCATAATGGAGTTTTAGGAGAGAGAAATCCTTCTGTCTTAAACATTTCACATAATTTATACCAAACTTGTATTGAATGGGTAATTAATGGATTATTAGTTGCCACTTTAATTGTTTTTTTTATCCCATGTATACAATAAATTCATTGGTATCTCCTCTTTCAACTCTATCTTTTTAATATCGATCCATGAAGGAGGAGGTCCTGTATCAAACATCTGTGCCAGAAATCTGGATTGAGCAGCAATAATAGTACAACTGAAAATCGACAGTCAGGATTTGACCGTCCTTAATATTGTGTGTTCTGTGCACTGTGGGAATGTGAGATAGGGAGTTATTTGTTGTAACGCAGGCTGATCTCCCTCAGCTCTTTTTCTATTTATTTGCCTGAAACTCAGTGATAACATGCATACTGATCTGGTCCCACCAATATCCTGACTCCTGGACGAAAATTCTGTGCTTGATATTGATAAATATGAATTCAATATCATTCAAGACTTACAGAGCTACACAGAGAAGCATTAATTCAGAGGTGCATTGGCGTGCACTTACACCAGCCAAACTGCATGTAACAATTTGCATTGGCCTTTTGTGTATTAGGCATATTTTTTTAGACTTATTTTCATACAAAGAGCCCGCTTTAGTGCCAAATGTATGAGTTTTCCCTCATTTACATCCATGCAAATGACACAGCCACAACATTAGGGCCATCTGCTCAGCAGTTCAGTTTGGAGTGAACTTCAGTGAGTAGTTTGTGGACACAATACGATATATATTTTGTCTCATTTGCACCAGTTTTGTGCCAGCAAAGTCTATGCGGTCTCTTAGTGGATTCGGTCGTTAATGTGTAAAGAAAAAAATTAAGCAGCTGCATTTTGTCTATTTCCTGTGGCGGTTGAACTATGAATAGTGTTAGGTGGACACATTCCATTTTCCTGAGCATGTCTTGATGCTGAAAGCATAGTGGGAGTCTCTAGTGTGGTCAGAGGATGAGTATTTATATTATTATTATTATTATTATTATTATTATTATTATTATTATTATTATCATCTCAGTAACTGGTTGAATGTAAAGAAGGACAAAGCTGAATTGTTTCTGTGGAGTATAAGACATTCATCCTTCAGTGGAATCTTCTGTCAGTCTTTTTCATATTCAGCTAACATTTTAATATTTGACATACTGTGTAATACCTATCATTACTATTCACATTAATGGGAGGAATTTTAAGCTCACATATGATTCTAATGGTGTTTAGGGTTTCGAAATACACATACATGTCTGGCTTGTTGTTATTCCTAGTGCAGATCAGAAACATGCCTTTCAATCTGACACTAAGTGGCCTTAATGATTTTATTGGAAATCTGTGGGGGAGAATGTGTCCAAACAAAATGATTTCAACTGAAATATATGACCTTTTTGTTACAATTCAGTTAAATATCCTGTTTTTAAGCAGTCTTAAGAAGAAAACACAAAACAATATTGTAATTAGTTCAATTTGACATCCCTAATAAAACGTGCTGAATAAAGTAAAAATGTGCGTATATGAAATTGCAGCTTGTAATGCATTATTTTCATCCTTTTTACATTCACATAAATGTAAAAAGACTTAAAATGCTGCAACAGCATCTCCTGAGAAAATCCATTATATGAATTTCTTCTTTATCTTTAAAAAATTGTGTTCAACAGCCTAATTGGGTAAAATCGTCACACATTTTCCAGACATCTGCACTACTCTTTAAAAGCAGAGTAGGAGGCAGGAGAGGGAGGGGAAAAAAAGCGAGTCAGATGTAGCTTGTGGAAGAGAATAGACGGAGTGGGCGGCATGGGGGGGAGATATATAAGGCTTCCCCACAGACAGACCGGACCAAAATACAGCAGAGAGCGTGATATGCAGAGGAGGGGACTCAATGTAACACAACTTAATTGTTCAGCCCGAGCTGACAGTCTTTTTAGCCGTAAGACACGTTCAACTGAGCTCTTCTACACTGGGAGGAAATAATGAAGAGGGAGGGGATTTGGAGAGCAGGAGATGACAGTAACGCTGGCTCAATCTTAGGAGATGTGTGTTGTAGATGTGTGGCGTCGCCATTAAAGCATTCTCAGCAGGTGCAGCCTTGAGAACGCCCACATACAGCATTAAACTCTCACACAGCAGTCATTTCTAGAAAAGAAATGTTTTGAAGAGCCAGGGAAGAAATGCATACATGTGCTCATACATCCACAAATGTGAGACACCTGTAGAGATATTATGTGTTTTACATGTTGATGTCCCGTGGGTTCAGCTAAGAATAGCATGCATTCAGTACATTGTTCATATTTTTCACCAACAATAAGCGGAAAAAAAATCAGATTTTTACTTGCAGCACTGAGTTGAAAAAGCCTCTGCAATGGTGGCTAATGTGAATGACACGACACCAAACTGAGTCAGGTCTGGAAGAGGTGATTGAAAGTACGTACTTCAACCTGCTTTTTGATTGTGTCATCAGGTCAAGTCACGTGCAGAGATTTTTAGCAGCCATGCCCTTCAGTCCTGTTGTTATCACTGTTTTTCTTTTGTAGCTTGATAAGGATTGAGTTACTGATCTTGCATGGGCACGAGAGATTAAGGGCCCTCATGGTTGCTATGATACCATAAGCGTAGCATTCTTGGGTGAAGTGAAGTGTTTTTTTAGAGAAAGATATTCTTTTATATTCTGAAAATAATTTCAGTAATAATAAACAGCTTTGGAAATAACTGGACCACTGTGACAAAGTGAAAAAACTCAATATTAGTTAAAAAAGTAGAATGACTTTCATATTGTGAATAAATCAACAAAATCAAATAAAACAAGACATGAAGAAATTCAACAAAAGAATCAACAAAGTTGTCAAAATTTTAAAGAGTTAAAAAAAAAATACGACCAACATAAGAACAACATTATCAACAAAATCAACAGTATTAAACAGAATGCATAAAAATGTCATACACAGGCTCCAACATTAAATGAAAAGGAAAATAACAGGCACAAAATTAAAAAACAAAAACAAAGATTATTACTTAATAATAATTATTGACAAAAAGGAAGGAAAATCTACAAAATTATCAATAAAATGAACAAAAGCAAGTAAAATTACTCAGAAATTGCAAACAAAAATATCACCATAATGAACAAAATGATTAAGAAGGAAATAAACATGAGCAGAATTTGAACAAAATTAAACAAACCCAACTACATAATATGGAAAATGGGAAAAAATCAAAAAATTGAATGAACCAAAATGGCATATGCTGGCTTCTAATTATATAAAACATGAATAAAATAATTCCTAAATTGATGACATGAGCACAAATCTACAAAATGAACAATGTGATAAAACAAAAAAATAGCCAAAATTAACCAAATGAGCAAACATATACGAGAATGAATACACTGTATGTACATTGTTAGCCAACATTAAAAAAATAAAATAAAAAAATAAGCACACTAAATAAACACAAATAAAAATCCAGCAAAAACATGGACATATTGTTTGTACTGCTCCCTAGTGGAGACAGATATGAGTTTTGTCGACTCCAGCGTTTCCATATTGCTTGAGACATGTTATCAGTTCAGTTACCATTAAAGCTCTGTTACTTGTCATTTGGTCCTAAATGAATATTTGTAAGTATTGTCATGTAATAAAATATGAAACAACACAAAACACAGCTGAGTATGTAGGGTGAATAAACATCTTATTGCATGACAATAGTTCCAGACAGATATTCGTTTAGGGACTAATAACAACAGCGCTTTAACGGTAACTGAACTGATATCAGTCTCGAGCGATATGGAAACTACAGTAGCTCTGAGTAGACAAAACACATGAACTCACACTCAAATATCTCTCTCCACTAGTGGGCAGTACATTGTTAACAAAATTATCTATAAAATGAACAAGCATGAGCATAATGAGAAACAAAATGAGCAGAACATGAAGAAATGAACAAAAACAAACATGATAAAAAAATATGAAATATTAGCAATATATGAACAAAAAACTCCAACAAAATAAAAAAATTCTGCTTGTCACATGTCACTGTACCTGTTAAATAAGGCATTATGCTGAAAAAGGCTGTTTTGTGTGTGTGGTGTGTTATACAGGTTTAATCATTGCTCACCATTCTCTGCATCTTGGGAGGGGGTCTGCGTATACTGTAGGAGTAGTAGTTGAGCATGGCGTACTCGATCATGGCGGCAAAGACGAACAGGAAACAGACGGTGACAAACAGGTCCATGGCTGTCACGTAGGACACTCGGGGTAGAGAATTCCTGGCCACTGTGCTCAGCGTGGTCATTGTCAGCACTGTGGTGATTCCTAGGAGGGGAATAAATGTATGAGGACTAGTTCCAAAAGAGCATTCACTGTGACTGCATGATGAATTGGTGGTCAGCGCCGGGGTGACCCATGCGGAAGTCACTGATTATATAACATCGGGGCCGAGGTTTATTAATGAACGTTAATAATGCATGTGGGATATTCTGGGTAGACGTTCCCATTCTTACATCAATCCTGTACAAGTCAGTGGACATTTGTTTGAGTGCAGTGCAGCAGTGCTTTTCTCTTTTGCACAGTCATATTAGGGAATTTATTTACTTCTATTTCACCGCATGCACTTCAGAGGAGGCGTCTTCTCATGACTGAAACATGACTCGTCTCTGACGTAGCTGAAGCAATGCAGCCATAATTCAGGAGTGAAAGCTGGCTCTGTGTTCCAGAATATTTGTAATGGTATTGAATTCAGTAAAGTTTTAGAATTTCAACTAAAGTGGAAGTTTTCTAGACGTAGCAACTCTTTCTCAATAAAGTGTGTATATTGAGAAATATATACACCCTGTAACGCTTTAAAACCTGACGTGTCATCGCTGACACACCCTGTGCATATGCAGTTTGGATGGCTGTAACTCTTTCACGGTTTGTGTAATTGGAAAAATTCCAAAGGTTTCTGAAACCACGTTGCACTTTATAGGTTTTATTGGATCATTATAGTATATTCACTCACGCCTGTACTGGAAGCGGGCGAAGAAGCCATTTTATCAGTATTATCACATGCAGTAAATTCTAAATGACTGCTAGATTTTGAAAGATCTGGGGAAAAAAAAACTGCTCTGGAAAAATGAGCAAACGGACTCACTCACAGCATATTTTCTGACCTTTTAGTTAGTCAAAATAAGAAAAAAAGTCCAGGCGGACCATCATAGGCCTAAGGTTTAAAGGGTTAACAGGGTCTCCATTATGTAGTAATTAGCATTTTTTTTGCCTAGTAAAACTATAACTTTCTTGTCAAAATGCCTAGTGTTCAGTGTCTGCTTTAGCCGTGAGGTGACGACTGAATCAGCAGACGAACCTCTCGTGGATGCCAAGGTCCATGACAAGATGTAGTGGTAATGATGGCAGCACTCCAAGGTTCGGAGGGTTTGACTTTAGCAACAGCTTGTAAAGAGCTTATTTATGAGTTCAGGAGCTGGACCCACACCAGACTCCCTGGGTACAGCAGAGTCTTCTCACTGCAGAATTCAATTAAAGCTATAATATGCAATGATTGTGCATTATAAGACAAGATTAGATAAGATATACCATGCCATGGGGAAATTTCACAATTGACAGCAGCAAATCATCACTGTCAGGTAGAAACCTCTTATGTCCAAAACAGATATTTTTGAGGAAACTGGAAAACGATGTACATTCTAATAAATGAACAAGGTTAAAAGATGTAGTCACAAGCCGTTTTTAACACTTTTCATTGGTCAAATATTTCTAAAGCCATCAGGCCAACGTGAAGACTGACCAATAGAATCATTTTATGACAAAAAAAGGCTAAAATGACTGGGCCTATGTAATGTACTTTATTTACAATCTTTCCAGCAGTGTTCCATTTCATTTGGCTGTCAATGGCATCACTTCCTCTATTGTTATGTAATGTATTACACTAGCTCATTTGCATAATGATTCCTGCCTAATTCATTTGATGGTGTCAGTGGTGGTTATAACAGGAACTTCCAAGACCCTACACTTCTGCACGACATCGTCAACTTTTTAATCTTTTATGGTTGAGAAACCCTTAGTGGCAGAAATGACTTACTGTGGGATTTTAGCAGTCTTATGTTTTAGTTTATCATTAGACACACTTTGCGGCATGTCTCTAGTACATGCAGAATGAATGATGAAAACACTAACTGATTTTCAGACTATAGCGCAGGTAAATGTACAAGAACAAGATGTCATCAGTACAGTTCGCCTCCCAGTGCTGCTATAGTTGTACACAATGAGCCCGTTTACCTGCACACCAATACTCCGATCATTATTAGATTTCTGAAGTTATCGGATTATTCAAGTGATCATGTAAACAGGATAATCTGATGGGCTTTATCCAATAATGGCAGTAATCTGATGATGAGAAATCGGATTAACACACCTAGATTTCTCCTCAATACTCTGATGTCTTCACACATGTATACAAGTTAATCTGAGTTATTTGGTTGTTTTACGTCTGTGCATGTATAAACACAATTAAAAACAGTACAGCACAGAAGTAGCGTAGTCAAACGTGAGCGGAAGACAACAGGAAGTTTAAGTCTACCATCACTATATACATATGTACTCTGAAAGAAATCAGATAATGGACTGTCTAAACCAGGGTTTTTCGATTATCGCATTTCTTAAGTGCATGTAAATGTGTTAAATCTGATTATTACAGTTGTCCAATTACTCCCAGATATTGGACTTTTATGGTCATGTAAACAGGCTCATTGAAGCTAACTAAAGATTGTACTGTTTAAAAGTGGTTTTAACAGTAATATACAAGCATCAAAGTCAATAAATACATTGTCCTGACTTGTGTAAACTGGTCTCCTTGGGATGACAATGTTGAAGATAAGTTTCTTTTAGCTATATAAACCTATGTTTCTGCCTGATAAATGTGTCATTTCATGTTACATTTCTATTACAGAATGACTGAATTTCTGACATTGTAAGAACTTTGTCCCAGTCTGTGAATTTCCATCACTGTGTTAAATAGGGCTCATATGTGTTTTTTTTTTTTCACAATTAAAAATATTTTTATGTTTTCTCATCTATGGACTTGGAGGGCCCAGGTGTCTGGAGGAGGAGAAAGTGATGCATTGTATGCTATAAAGAAGTATTAAAAGAAAAGAAGCTTGAGTTTCAAGTTGGCAGCAGATGTAGAGGAGAAAATCAAATGTTACTCAGTGGGCTAGAGGTAGGTCTGTGTGAGAAACCATATGACAGTCTTTTGAGGTAGAATTACATTCCCCAATCTGAATCACTGTTATCTCACTCATTATAAAATACAGGAAAGTTACAAACTAAGTTTTTCTCTAGTTTTCTCTATGCTCTTGAGGCTTAAGCTTTTTGTTATCGGACCAGAAACACTGAAATGTTGCATTATTTTGGACTAAAATACTGGTGATAATTGACAATATGTAGATGAATTAAATAAATGCTGTCAGACCTTTGTATCCATGCAACTGCAGTGTTTCCATTTATTATGAAGACTGTGGAAGCATAATTTATCCTAATGGAATTTTATGATGAAGCAAAAACATTTTCACACTAGCATAACTCAAACATCTGTGTAAATCAGACTCACTGCATGTTGGAGTTCAGAACAGGTCTGCAGTTGTATAATTTAGAACACTGGATTTGATTTTGAAGTGTAAACAAAACAAAAAAAAAAAAGTACTGAACTGACTTAAGTGTTTTCTGCAATTTTAGATTATTTGACTCTAAATCTAGCTTCCTATTTTTGCTCCTCCTTCCGAACGTGATGTGACTGCGAGATCTCTGATCTCCCAAATGAAGAGCGACAATATGCTGACAGCTCCATCCTGACCAATGTACAGGCGGCGGCCATTAATCAGCCTCTGGAGAGGAAAAGCTCTCATCAGTCCGCTTGTCTTTTAATGGCAGTGATGAATGATGAGAAGGATGCCGTTAACACATGCATTAGTTTGACCTCTAGTGAAAACTCAAATTGAATTGAAAATGTAGACCGGGTTGGGAATTAACCACCAATCTGCTGTTGGCACGTAACAGACGATCACTTTGGCCGGGTAAAAAGCTAACTACTGTGACGACCTTCTTTAGGGAAACTCAAAATCTGTGCAAATGGCTGTTATTGATGTTAATAATTATGTGACCCTGGGCAGTAAATCCTAATTGCTGAAATTCAAGATAACTTCTAATAGTTTCTCAGTGGCACTGTTTGAAAAATTACTCCCTATGGTGTCTTTAACCCCTGACGTGTCAGTGGTGATCATTCTGAAAGTAGGATTTATTTTAAATATTCATTAAAATTCAACCGTTTGCTCAAGAGGAAAAATTTCCAAACTTGCTGATAGAATAGACCTTGTTCTTTCCATAGACATCTGAGCATGCTCAGTGCACCCCCGCCGCCTGTGTAATGGGGGGCAAAACACAGAGCAGTGACTGAGACTGACTCACTATAAAAATAGACGGTTTGGGCTTTGTGGATTTTTGTTGTTTACAGTGTTGTGGTGATTTTCCTTTATTTTTTAACTGTGTTTTACTGAGTTTTGACCGGGTAATTGCTTTTTGCAGTTCAACCAGGTGTCAAAATTCAAAATACATGTTGTTCAGTGTGTTCCAGTTCACAGTTCATGTTCAACATCCTAAATCTCTTATTGATGTACATTCTCAGTGCCTTATTTAGTAAAAATCTGTCAAACTTCAATTCCTCTCTTTGTCTTTTTATGTTATTCCATCCTGTTTTGACCCTAAAACACACAGTAAAACAACAAAACCACTGAAGAAAAGGAACACAAGCACATACTCACAGCAGCTTTTATGACAATGAAGCAAATTCACAAATTCACAGCAGCACGTTTACCTGAAATAATGTCTCAGGGGTTAAAGGGTTAAAAAAGAATACATATTGAAATTAAATCAATTCTTTCAAAGAGAGATGAACCTGGTGACATTAATACCCAATGGGAGCATTGATATCTACTGCTGTGACACACACACCCATCATTCTTATAAGCGCTTCACCTCGCTGTCTTTCTCTCTCATCCTCTCCTCTTTCTCTTCACATTCACCCCTCCTCTCCCTCTCCGTCCCTCTCTCTCTCCCCTCCGTCTCTTTCATCCTCATCTCCTACATGTCTTTCATGGCAGTGTGTGCCACTGTTTTCGCCTGTGGTTTCCATAGAGACGAGTTGCTCCCTTCTATTTCAAGCTACCTCCTCTGGTTTAGTGCTCGTCTAGACTTTTTTTTTTTCCCCCTCTCTCCGCTCATTAGATTTAAGCAGCAACCAAGGTAAATGAACTGCTCTGCTTCCAACACCTTCCGTTTTGTTCATTCCTAAACATGCATCTGTTTATTACTCAAGTCTACTATAAACAGTGTGATCTCAATAAAACTGCCAGCGAGTTGACACGACTTTTTTTTGATCACAAGCTTCCCACTGGCTGCTCACAGTTTGGTCTGCTGTTTCAAATCAAGGTCATGAGTTTTTTTTGTTTTTTTTTTTCCCTTGCACAGTTTAATGCAATCTTTGGGAGTTGTCGCTACATGATGCCATAGCAACCGGGTGATTCCTTTCTGCGACGGGGATCTTAGCGACACAAATTCTCACATCTACACACAGAAGACAAGGGATGCCACATAGAAACGAGAAATCCTCTGCCCTGTATCCCTGTGCTGAGCTACTATGCTACATTTAGTGATCACAGCAGCAAGAACATACATGCTTTTTTATTGTTTTCAATGCAAGTAATTTGACACAACTGAACTTAATATGAATGCGGTTGCGGAAAAAAGCAAATGCGCATATATCTACAATAGGACGTCACCACAATATGTTAACAAATATCACATTATGACCTTTGCTGTGCGTCCACGGGTAAACCAGGTGGAACAGGCAGCAGCTTGTGTGCATGGGCCGTCTATAAATAGTACCGAGGAGTACCAGTCAAGGATCAGTGGCCAGGTTACAAGACTGGATGGATTTCCATTCCACATGATGACAGACTGTGGTAAAACGAGATATTTTCCATTAAGCACGAAGGTATTACAGAGAATCAGGGCTTTGTCAATATTAAAGCTGTGATTTCTCATCTTTCCTCAGTTTGAGGGTGATGAAATTCATCCAGATCCCAGTTCGGGTTTTTGTGTATAACTCTCCTGGTTTGGAATAAATGGATATAACTTAAATGGCGTGTGGTGTATGTTCCTGATCTATTTGTAGAGTGACATATGCATGTTTTTATGTTTATTAATATATGCTGTTGACGAAAAAGCAGCGCTTTGGAAATAACTTTAAAGACTTCCATTTTTTTCTATTGTTCAGAAAAATTTCACATTACTGTTTTTTGCTCTGTGGTTGTAGAGATGTGTCTCAGCAATGTGATCTTCTGAATTAGCATTAATATACACGCCAGTTTTATTGGTGTGTTATATGTACTCATTTTAAGCTTTCCGGGTGTATGTGAATGCCGTGTCACATGACACGCACTGAGGTTTAGGGTTAGGGTGCTGTTTCCGGTTAGTATTAAGGTTAGGGGGATCGCAAAACAGGGCAAATATTGAGATGCGATCACATAGCACCCAATAACACGCCAAAACTCGCAAATGCGTACGTATAGCATGCCAAAATGGCACCGAACTGGCGTGTTATACTCGATTTCATGAGATCAGGCTGGTCTCATCTTGTCTTACTGGTGTGATAGGGACAGAATGGAAAAAATGCAATAAGGTGACATGATTTCGCTCAGTCTCACTGCAGGTTTTCAGCATTAAACTGTAATAGATTGAATGATAATTGATGCATATTAACCCATAAAGACCCAAACATCCACTGGCGACCAAAACCATCTACTGATGTAAACTGTTAAATACCTGTTGATCCACTAATCCTATCAATACATGTAAATATTTACTGTAAAATACAGTTTTTCTTTTCATGGTCATCAGATATGACCCATTTGGACGTTCAGAGGCTCCATAGTTACCGTAGAAACACCGTCATCTTCTACAACATTGATTCACCAGTAAAACCCATGGAGTTGGATCAATGACAGTGGATGGACACACTTGGTTTATGTTCTGTTAATGACATATTTTACTGAAAAAGTCACTTTTTCTTCAGTTTTCTATGTATTTGATTTAAGAACAATCAACTTTAATCTGAGCTTTTATGAATATCTACATGATCAGTGAATTAAATATAGGAAAATACCTGATTTTTCATGTAAAAACACAAAATACAGATTATAATATTGTAATAAATGGGGATAAACCACTTAAGAGAGGTTCAATAGAGAAAAAAAAAATGGGGGCTGCCACAAAAGTAGTACTGGGTCTTTATGTGTTAAGGTGACATTTTCCTACTGTATTTATCAAGATGAACTGCAAAACAACAAAAACTAGGTGTGAAAAAAGTAATGTTATTTAACTGAAATAAAATGGAAATGATGCTTAACAAAAATAGCTATCAACCTGTAAAAATAACAGATGGCATCTTTAGTTTTCAGCTTCTTCCGTTTATTTCATACACAAGGCCTGGTGTTTTTGGTGGATTTGAAATCTTGCTTCCAATTTTTAATTTAAGTTTTAATTACATGATTAATTTTCTGACTTTCTATTTTATTAGATACAGTCAAGATGAGATACAAAAGACAGACACCCTGAACCTAAAATGAAATGAAGCTAAAGCTCTAGAAAAACTAATTAAATCTAAATTGAGCCTGAAAACTAACAGCAAAAAAAAATTAAAAAATAAAAAATGACTATACAATGCAAAACTGTATCAAGATTTATTAAAAAATAAATTGAAAAAATTAAATTAAAAAAAATTGATTGATGTGACTTTACCAGCTGCTGTAAATCGATTTACAGAAATAACTTATTCTAAATTAAAATATTTGTCAAATCATGATGAAAACTGTTGTAGACAGACCTGACACATCACTATTTTCTCATTCTATCATTCAGAAGATACTCCTATCTGTACATTTGAGGACAGATTAAAGATCACTGCTGCCCAAAATAACAGTGGATATAGATGTTCAGACAAGGTGTGAAGTTAAAATTATACAGTCGGAATAGTTGAAGTGTGTGTTATTCTTGAAGCGAAGGCTCTTTTGTGCAGTGCGCTCTCCTTCATATTTTCTACATCAACATAATGTGAAATGCTGTGTACAGACATGCTGACAGTCTCCTCTATGAGAGCCTTGTTTGTTTATGCTAATTATACTGATGTCTTCAATTAAAGTGGTTGTGATTGAGGTCAAAATGCGGCACATGGAAGCATCAGTCTAATCTGATTAAAGGTGTTTTATGCACGTTCAAGAGGCGATGACTTATGAACATGTCTCCCATGCATGTAATCAGTCAGATGGCCCGATATGAGTCCCCTCTGACCAAGAAGGCACTTGGGACTAAATTGCCTCGAGCAAGTCTAGTCTTTCATAATTAATTTACTCATCCATGATTTTCCAACAGTTGGCTGGATAACTGTAGACCATGAAATACGACTGTAATGGCAGGAAAAATGTATGCACTGTTGCCCAAATCACAGTGTTAACTCTTTAAAACCTGACGTGTCATCGCTGACACACCCTGCTCATATGCAGTTTGTATGGCTGTAACTCTTTCTGTGTTTGTGGAGTTGGAAAAATTCCAACAGGTTTTATTGGGTCATGATGGTAATGTCACTCATGCCTGTACTAGAAACTTTTTTTTAATCAGTATTATAATATGCAGTGAATTGTAAATGACTGCTCGATTTCGAAAGTTCTAAGTGCTCTGGAAAAATAGACAAAAGGACTCACTCACAGCATATTTTCTAACCTTTTTATAGTCTAAAAAAGAAAAAAAAGTCCAGACGGACCATTTTAGGCTCAGGGTTGAAAGGGTTAATGTCCTACTGACATACAACATTTGATCACACACAATCATTGTGGGCAACGTTACTGAAAGTGGTGACTAACGCTGTTGTAGCTCAGGTATTTCAGAAAGAATATGCTCCAGGAGAGAACTGTAGCTGATCATAAAGAGAGTTTGTCCCTGTGGTGAACAGAGTGCTACATTACATTCCTCCATCTCTTCACAGTGGAGTTTTGAGGGACTCATGTCATTGTACTACCACCTATCTTTAACTCACTGCCTTCTTACTGGAGTTCCCATGAGGAGCACTGTCAGTGCTTAAATCTGAGCTGACATATCGGCAACGACACGCGCTCGTGTGAATGACGGCTCTCATAGGGAAACGGTAGGATTTAAAGCAGAGCGCATTACGGAAAATAGACAGGAAAAGGAACCAGCTCTGGCGCTTTTTTTACTTTTCCAAAGCTCCACCTAAGTTTGTCAAGATATGATTTAGTAAGGAGAACACTGGCACTCTGATATAAAGGTAAAGTTAAGGACAGGGTTTCAGTTTTTGTGGGAGCTTCTTGGAGTTGCATGAAAGAAACACGTTGTCTGTGTGAAGGGCCGGAGGGATCTTTACTGCTGAGAAGACATTCTATTCATATAGAGCAGCTTATGACCATCAGGACATGTTCAGACTGTCAGCCCAAACCCATGTTTTGTCATGTTCAGATCAGTCTCCAGATGGCTTTTTGATAGTCTTGACAGAAGAGTCTTTAGAAAAATCTGAAGAATCTGGATCTGACTACTGGACTTACTTGCAACATTATAAATGAGTGACAGAAGTGCTGAGCACCCCACTAGTACAGCACTATAGGGAAGAACAGTCCATGGACTTAATAAATTGTCCACTGGCATTTTGATTGAAGGCTTCTGCAAAGGCACAGCCATGAAACCCCATTACCAGCGTACGTGCTTAAAACTAACTCATGTAGATAGGTTGCTGAGCCTTCGGCGCACTAAACCAATGAACCCAGACACAATCAGGAGGACAGTCTACAAGCAACTTTTCCACCATAAGGCCTAGGGTCTAAATTTACTCCCAGGAGCATCATGGAAAGGTCTGTGGCTGGTTTTTAAGACTGGCAGTTCAGGAACATTTGGGGGTGCCTGCAGTGCTGCATATTTCTGATTATTCTGTACTTGCAGCATTTTATTATAACCACCATTGTTAAATATCAGTAGCAGTATGTACAGTTTTCATTATTTTCAGTGCGTTTTCATACCACCTTATATCCTTGTAACGTTTCTGTGTGAATTCAAACATACACGTTCACCCAATATGCTTATTTATTAGCATTTGGCAAACGCTGCAGGGATTTCCCTTGATAAAACCCTTGAAATAAACATCACAAAGTTATTAACTGGTCCTAATTCCCTCAGGCAAAGTAAGAGGAAATGTGGATGCATGGGAACTGTGGATGAAGGGCTCAGAAGAAAGGTGCAACAAACCAATGGCAACATAAAAAAAATACAATAAAATAAAAATTGTGGACTAAAATCACAAGTAAACAAAATTGTTTCGTCATGTGACATTGACTTATTTGCATAATCTTAGCACCATCACCACCATAGTACATTGTAGTTTGGGTGGAAACATGTCTTATACTATTATTTTCATTAGGATTGTTGTGTTGGAGTGAAATGTCCAGTTCTACTCTCCACTCCTCATAAACAGTAATGTCAGTCAGTAAGTAACCGAAGTGAGTCATTGAGCGCTAGAGGTAAGGGTTCCACTTAATAAATGCAGGAATGTAACATA
>JAPQRQ010000013.1:12545062-12556152 GCA_037367365.1 Apogon talboti | reverse complement strand
GGATCCATTGTACGCGCTTTGAGTATGCGTTAATAGAAAAGCGCTATATAAATCTAATCCATTATTATTATTATTAAAGTTGAGGGTTATTATTTCAAACACAGTGAAAACTGAATAAAAATGGACTTTTTTAGCAAAGTATATCAATAACTGAACATAAACCAAGCATCTCCATCCACTGTCATTGATCCAACTCCATGGGTTTTTTGGGTGAATCAATGTTGTAGAAGATTATGGTGTTTCCACGGCAACTATGGAGCCTCTGAACATCCAAATGGGTCATATCTGATGACCGTGAAAAGATGACAAAGTGTATTTTACACCAATTATTTACATGGATTGATATGATTAATGGATCAACAGGTATTAGACACTTTATCAGTAGATGGTTTTGGTCGTCGGTGGATGTTTGGGTCTTTATGGGTTAAATTGTGTGATGTTCAAACTTCGCCACTCAGGATCGGTGTTTGTGCAATAATTTAGTGCTTAATTTAGTGTTTCAGTCCACGTTAACGTGAGGGGTTTGTGTAACGTGTTGTGTTGCTGCTGCTGAAGAAATAATGACAAAGAGTGAAGTCGGAAAACTGAAGTCTGTTTCACACAGATGCTTAACAGTTGCGTTAGTGTATAAAAACATTCTTGATTCATAATTAGAGTCTGGTGGGATAAATTAGGTTTCCACAGTCTAGGCAATTAATTGAAACGCTGCAGCTGTATGTACAGGAAAATGTAGATGCTTGTTTACTTCATGTAGATATTGTCAAAATATGGTCACATCTTTGGTGCAAAATGATGCAAAAATACAGGTTTTTTCAGTTCCATAACATCACAGCATCACACAGTCTGAGCTTCAAGAAACAAGAGAAAACTAGAGGCAAACTCCACGTAACTTGGCTGAAATTCATTAAAATTTTGTAAGAGGTGATAAAACAGTGATTCAGATTGTGGATGATGAATCTACCTCAGAGGATCATTATATGTTCATTAGGTCAGATGGCCTTGACCTTCTAACTATGGATCCAAATAATGAGAAAAATGCCCTTTTATGCATCCTGTTCCTTCAGTTAGCTATGAAAACATCAATAAGTACCATTAAGTGCATTGTCTATTGGTTTGACATGTGAGCTGTTTGTATTGGGTCCTGACCTGTTTATTTTTCTCCACATATATTTTTTCTTGATGTTTCTGTCAAGTGCAGGTTGGAATGCTGCAGAAAGTGGCATCCTGGCTAACATTTAAGTAATGACTTTTCTGCCCAAAGAGGTGACAGGATGAATGTGGACGTATGCAGGACCGTTTGGGAAGCTGAGGTTCAGTCAAGTGTAAAACTGAGTGGAAGCCATATCATTTATAAAACTAACATAAAATAACACAAATAGGAATTAAAGAAGTTTGCTAAGAATTAGAGGCATCATATACAGTGGTACCTTGGCTTACGAATTTAATTCCTTCTGTGAGTTTGGAACTCAATTTGCTTGTACAGTATATCAAATCAGTTTTCCCCATTGAAATTAATTGAAATGCCGCTAATCCGTTCCAGCCTCATAAGGCAAAATACGTTGAGATAATGTCAAGCGCATCCAAAGCTTATTTCTAACCTATGAGTAACATGCTTTGAACCTATGTGTAATTTTTATTGAACTCATCCTTAATATATTGACGTATGTAGACGTATTTGATGTGTTCTGGACGTCTATTCACCTCTTCCAGACATGCGGCAAAGCGTTTCAGCACCTCCCCTCTGGACAGTGACCGGACTTTGTTTTGCAGCAGGAGATAATCCCTGTAACACCTAATATCACTATAATCTTCAAATTTAGAATTAAACTAATGAATTGAAAACAAATTTAAATTAAATACTCATTGTTAATTTTCCAAAGCCACAGGGAGACGCAGCAGAGGGATGAAAGGGCCACATGCGGCTATGGAACCTCCTACATTTTTCATTTTATTGGCTTCGACAACTAGCAGCGGCGTATCTGAAGCTCGCTCATTAAGACTCGCAACTCAAAGCAAAAAAAAAGACTGAGCGACGGCTCGTAACTCGGAAAACTTGTAAGTTGGTATACTTGTAAGTCAAGGTTCCACTGTATTACAAAACTTGTACATTCAATCAATGCAAAGGCAATACTGACCTCTACACTCTGTCTTGACTAATTGAATTTCATATTGTGCATTTCAATCAGCATCAACCCTTTGAGCTGGAGTATATAAAAAGATGAAGAAACATCACATAAAACATCTGCATTATTATTTTTGATGAAATCGATAAAAATGCTTTGACTCTGTCAGCAATTTCACCATAGATTCTCTACAAAAAGGCATTTCAGAAATGTCCATGATGGACACAGGAAAGACAGAACATCAGCATTTCTGCAATGTAACGGTGCAAAAGGGCATAATGGAAGCTTTTGGGGAATTTGTGAAGGGATAGTAGAACAAAGCACTGAAGTGTTTGGGATTCCGCACTGGGGCCTTTTGAAGAGGATGACACTGAATAGATAACGATGGCGGATTTGTGGCGGAAGTCCCTGATGGCGGCGTAGCCAGGGATCTGTCCACTCTGTCCTCATTAAAACAACCCCATACCTCTAGTGTTTGTGAGGAATGGAGGATAAATCAGGAGAGGGAGCAAAAGATAGGGGGAAGAGAAACGTAGCACTTTCGAAGTTTTCCATGATGTAAATTAATGGTGGGTATTTTTAGCCGGGGATCTAATCATCATGTGTGTGGAGACGGAGCTCTGGTGAGTGAAACGGGAAAAAGAAACGAGGTGATAAATGAGAAAAGGGCTAATTTTCTTGAACAGCATGAGGTAGATATGCAGGTTTGCCGATGTTTTTGAGCGTTTCAGCAGAAAATGTGTTGTGACAATACAGCAGGAGTCCAGGAAAACATAATTTATAAGGCCATCAACTTGTCTGGCAGCTAGGATGTTCATCAGTCAGATTTTGTTTGCCAATTGTTTTTTTTTCTCCTTATCAAATATATACAGAGAACTTGAGCTGCTGAACTTCCAACAAAATATTTGATTATCAGCACCAAAACAACCCTAACAGGACTATGCCTTATTTTAGGAAACAAAATGAAGCTCTATTACAATTACCACTGAGCTGCTTAATAATTTGATGCCACTCCCTGTTATCACTTTTCTAATCATGCCAAGTCCTCCTGTTACTTGAATATTCATGAACAAAGGTTCAGCTCTTAGAAAGCTGAATCAGGTCACATTATGCAGATCCAAACACGACTCTCCAAAGACAAAAGACCGTATGGCACAAACTAGAAGGAATATATGCAGCTCATAAACAAGGTTAACAGGGGTTAACAATGGCCATGTCACGCTCATCCTCTTTCCCTCTCTCACTCCTAATCAAGCAACAATAATCACGTGAAAGCATTAAAAATATGCAAATTACAGGCACCTGTTGGAGCAACAATATCTCCACAGCAGCCATTGCCTCTAAACAACAAATTAAAATTAAATCATCAAAGAACACAAGGCCTAATAACAGCACTGAAACCATGGGAAGAGTAACGGAAAAGGATTGAATAATTAAACTTCCTTTTAAATCTTTAATCTTGGTGATTAATGTCAGTGGAAAAACCTATTTGCCCCTCCACCTGAGGGGAATACTTATGAGCTTTTGAGCTTGTAGTTATATGATTACATTTATGGGCATGGTGCTAATGTTAACCTGTGCAAAGCTTGAGGCGCTGAGGTAATCAAGGGACCAACGAGAGAAGCTGGATTTTACTTTGACTACTGCGACTCTGTGAATTCCTGCCATCGCCACCTGCGACTCTGCAGCCAAACCAACTAAAAAAAAAAAAGAAGAATCCCTACAGATGTCAACAAAGTACTGCATTATTATCCAAAACACCGTCATAAAATGCAAGCGACCACCATGTTTTCCAACTAAAGTGCTCCAGTGCCAGGGTGATCGACCTTTCCTTGGCCTGTTGCTCACCTGCTGTGGTTGTAAGCACATCAGTGGTGTTTCTGAGCCCCATGAAATCAAACTGGTAAAGCCTCCAGTATTTCTGATCTGACGTCTCCACTGAGTTCCGCTTCCACTTGTACACAATCTCATCTCGTGGGTAACCATCTATAAACCACAAAGACAACAGAACAGGAGGGAAAACAGAGAAAAAGACTTTAAAAAGTTGAAAGTGGTGCTAAAAAAGACAGGAAAGATTAATGCAGCAATGCAGTTTTTATTGTATGCATGATTTATACGGATTTATGCATGATTTATACAAATTTATACAGTAACTTTTCCACTGTAATGCTGTGGTCTGTAGTCCAACTGAGCAATTACTGGTAACATGTTTGCTTGGAATCTTCTGTAAGTGGAACAAACATCTTGTACAGTAGATGATTTATTGCAACATTGGAACTCTGATTCAGTGGAAATCTTTTTTTGTTGAAAGAAGTGAATGTGTGCATTGGTTTCCTGAAGAAAAAGAAAAAAATGTCAGGAGCCCAGTGTGCTTTAATGCAAAATACTGGATATCTTTTCATTGAACAAAATTATAGGTTATTCATTTCCCAGGTACCTCATTGACAAGCCTATTGTTATACCTGTACGTTTCCATGAGGCAGACAGGATGCGTTTATCAGGAGAGAGGCTAAATCAGAATGCTTTAATGCTAGAGCCACTGTAGAGTTTAGGGAAGGTGAACATGTTTGGCATTGAAAACAGATGCATTTTATATGAGAACATAAGATTTCAAACAACAACAGTGTCTGAATTTAAAAAAATAAATAAATCTGAGTTTGTTAGACAAGTTGCTGCAATTCCACATTGAAAAACTGAGTGACAGCAATAATGAGGAAGTGGCAAGTCTTGGAAACCAGACTAATTATGCAAATTGTCTTATTTAAAGGAAGGCCATCTATAGCCAAATAGAATAATCCCTGATCTATGATACAAGAGATGCTGTTTTTGATAAAGTAATATAGATGCCAGATGTTATTGTCATCATATTTCTCTTGGTGTTTTTACACAAATATCTTTTGTGCAAGAAATATTACCACTGGACTATCATCCTAAAAGAATGTCTCTCATATTCCACGTCTTTAAAAGTCCCCCGGAAGCAACATGTTTTACACAATAACATTGTTTGGATGCTCCCAACACTAAAGATAAAGTATGCCCACTTAAGCAGAGTTTGTGTAAACAAGGATTAGGTTTGTATGAAGATTATTGCCAATGTTGCTGGTTGAGGGCACCTTAACCCTTTAAACCCGAAGCCTAAAATGGTCCGCCTGGACTTTTTTTCTTATTTTGACTAACTAAAAGGTTAGAAAATATGCTGTGAGCCTATAAACCTATAAACTGCAACGTCCCAGGTTTCAGAAACCGTTGGAATTTTTCCAATTGTTCAATCAGTGAAAGAGTTACAGCCATCCAAACTGCATATGTGCAGGGTGCGTCAGCAATGACACGTCAGGTTTTAAAGAGTTAAAGTTTACCCTGTACTATTCTAGGAGGATTAATACACTGCATATACAAATCTGACTTTTAATCATTAATCAAAACTAAATTTATTAGTTTATACACTACAAATGAGTGCCACAGTTCTGCCCCATTTCTGAAATGCAGTGAGCTCAGTAAAAGTGTGTTTATCTAAAACAGAGAGAAGGAAACAGCAGAGTCTAAGCCTTATTTCAACACCTACTGCAGAGCAGCAGCTCTTTTCTGTACCTGTATAAAAGGTTGGTAACAGTTTATTTCTAGCGTCAGCTGCTTTGGGAGTTTGTTTAAACTGTATAAGCATTCAGCGTTATTTCCCTTGTTCTTTTCACTGACACTCAAAGGTTTACCACAAGTCCATTTTAAGTGTTCCTATCAGAACAGAAGCAGGGAAGTTTCGAAGGACAAAAAACTTTCCAAAGATTGATCTGTTTTGAACAAGTACACAAAGTATAACAAGGGAACTGCTCCTTGCATTCTTTAACAGTTTGGCCAAGACAGTATCAAATGTGTTCTTATGTATTTATTTATTTTTTTTAATTATTTTAATTTTAATTCAGATAAGTCATGGTTCTATAGACTTGTTGCCGAATACTTGGTCTAATACAAAGATAGCCAATGAAATATAAAGGATTTAACTGAACAAATAAGTAAAAGCCTTCCATTGGATAATTACTGCACTGATTTAATATATTTGAGCTGCTACAAGTTCTTTAACCCTTTAACTGATGCAGTGAGTTGCTTCTCATTTCTGAAACAACCATCAGTTTGATAGAGAACATAAAGATTGGACTGTGTTTCAGTGAAAAAAGGTCATATGGTCTGATGAGTCCAGACTGACAGATTACAGAGTGATGGGTGCATCGGGGTGAGAATAGAGGATAAAGTGATTACCCATTATGCCTCATACCTACAGTACAAGCATGTGGGAGTAGTGTTATGATCTGGGGTTGATTCAGCTGGTCCAGTTTCGGTTCAGTAACCGAATTCCATAAAATGAGGTCAGCTGAAGCTGAATAAACTGAATGATCAGGTCTAAACATCAGTGGATATTTGCTTCCCTGATGACACATAGTACAAGATGACAACACCGAGACTGATCAGGATCAGGTCATTAAAGAGTGGTTCAAATATCATGAGACATCATTGTCACACATGGAACCCCACTGAGAATATTTGGGATGAGATGGAGAAGACTTTATGAAGTTATTATACTATCCCATCAGCAATACAAGATCTTGGCCAAAAATTAATGGAATTATGGATGGAAATATATGTTATGATATTTATTGTGTTGATGTATATGTATTGCTTAGCATGAATGATGTCAAGACAAATACATCCTCTAACTAAAGTTAAGGCACTCCCATGGCTATGACTTAGAGAGTTTTTGGCCGGGGAGTATGTCCGGTCTATTGTAAATCTTGCTTCTGTTGAACTTTGTTATTTTATGATTTCCTGTGAATAGGTCAGTGCATAATATGTGGTGACATCTAGCAATCAATGCAAACTGGAGCCAACTGGCACAATGTGGAAAAAAGAAGAATTTGCAGCAGTGCATCATGGCAGAATCAAAAACATCCATATTTTCTGAGGGTTATGCTCCATGAAAACATAATTATGTATAATATAGTCAGTTTTTATAATTAGAAAATAGCGTAAATCTCAAACAAACAAGCTAATTTTCTATGGTGCAAAAGTACATTTGTCAGTCACTATAGTGGGTGCACAAAGCATATTATTACACTGTAAATGTTAAGTTAACCTTCTGAGACCCAGCAATGCATTTTTGTCCTTCATAGTGGTCAATAGTTTCACTGCTTTATAAAAAAAAAAAATACAAAACCATTGTGGTGTTTCCAATCAAGGAAATTATTTAATGTAAAAAAAAGCCTAAACTTGCTTTCCTGGGTCTCAGGAGGTTAAGTTGTCCCAGTGATAAAAGATAGGTCTAACTATTCCAGACAACAGGTTTTTCTGAATTTCTCACAGATGTAACGAATTATGCAACACATTTAGTCATGTCTTCATTTCTGCATGACCAGTAACCACCTGTTGTCCAATTATGGCCACCATTTCCAAGGCTCCTCTTTTATAGTACAAAGCAGTAAAAATGTAAATATGTTACCATTAATACCAATAGAGCCACAGAGGCTGTTCTTGCAGGTAGTAATGGGTTGTGTGCATAATGGATGGTGGATAATTGCGTGTGACATGGCTGGATCTAAAGTACTTGTAATCATAGTTAAGAATGCCTCTCCAGCCTTTCATGTGCTCTCCAGTTGTCTAAAAATATTTTTCTTTCTTCTGAAGTAGCATACAGTGGGCACACAAGAAAAATACAGTGGCTGAAAAGCCTCTGTGTTTCAAGAATTAATTAAAAGTCACATCTGTACAACCTGTCAAGATTTTTTTTTTTAATCTTCAGAATTAATAAGAAAGGTGACATTAAGGCTATTAACACTTTCATAGTGTTTATAATGTTCTACCTCAATAAATGAAATTTCTAGCTGCCTTAATGGAGAGACTTCTAATTTGTTTCATAATGAAAAGATGAACATTTTAAAAGCCTTGTATATTAAGCTTATAAAATATCCTAATATATTAACAACCACATGCCTTGAGTAGTAAGTGTTCTCCTGAGTGGGGAGGAGTTAAATAAAAGTGCTACCAGTGGGTTTTGGAAATGTATAACAGATTGTTTTGTCCACTGGATAAAAGCAGCGGGCCAAATGTGGCAGACGGGTTCATTATAAGACGTCAGCCTAATGTACAATGACTGAGAAACAATAAGTCGCCATTGGTCTGTCTCCTCTCTTCTCCCCAACAGCAGATCTCCATCTCACAAACCATCTGCCGTGGAATGTGCAATCTGTAGACAGGCGACATGCAAAACAGACAGACAAGACCTGAGTCAGACACTTGCTGCTCAGTTCATTTCTGCGCTTCCCTGGCATCTAAAAGCACCTCATGTTATGTTCTAACATTGAGATTGATGGAAATGGTTTCCTTGCAACCTCTAAGTGGATGAACAGCTCATAAAAATTTAATGAAAATCTGGAGAGGAACTTTAAATTTTCCAAAAGAGTGAGAAACAGAGTTGACGTCCATGTGCAACTATGGATGTCTTAAAAAGTGCCTTTAACCCTTTAAACCCTGCCTGGACTTTTTTTTCTTTTCTTATTTTGACTATAAAAAGGTTAGAAAATATGCTGTGAGTGAGCCCTTTTGCCCTTTTTTCCCAGAGCACTTAGATCTTTCAAAATCTACCGATCATTTACAATTTACTGCACGTTATAATACTGCTAAAATGGCTTCTTCTCCAGCTTCTAGTACAGCCATGAGTGAAATTACTGTAATGACCCAATAAGGTTTCAGAAACTGCTGGAATTTTTCCAATTGCACAAACAGTGAAAGAGTTACAGCCATCCAAACTGCATATGCACAGGGTGTGTCAGCGATGACACGTCAGGTTTTAAAGAGTTGAGCCTCCACCAAGCACACAAAGAGCTATGATATTTTAAAATATATCATATATTATGAAAGTGTTTGGCTATTATTATGAAGAAGACGCTGTTACACAAGCATAGATGCCGTTTTAGACTTTAGCAGAATTTCTGAATATCATTTCCTTTCTCCCTGAAATTATTAAGAGATCCTGCACTGATCAGAAATGAATAACACTGAAATATGATTCAAATTTTTTCTAAAGACTAAATTTATTCAGGAAAAACTAAGAAACAGGCTGCAGTGGGGTCCATGATCACATTTGTATTCATTACTAATGAGTAGAATTATTTCTGCTTAGTGAATATCTAAAATACACACCATGAAATTTTATATATTTGAGCAAAGATAATGAATTGTTAGGTCAGTAGAACGTATGTTAGCCCAGTATTTTGACAATTTAACTTTAAGCCCTCAATGAAGTGTTTTGAAGACAGCAGTTGTTCTTCAATCCCAGCTAGACAGCGAAATGTCTAACCGCACGGATGTGAACAGAGACTACAGAAAAAGGGTTATTACAGCAAATCCTTTTACTGAGAGAGGAGACATAATGGAAACCCATTTGCGATCAATAGCTCTTTCACTGCCTTCTCTACTGTAAGATCCGGACTCATCACACACATAGACACATCGTATATGCTCGAAAATACCCAATTGATTATCTGAACTCCATGCTGGGAGGATGTTTAATAATGGCTGGTAACAAATGCTGTCATCTGTAGACACAATAGCTGATGATTATTACCAAATGAAATCATATCAAGCAGTGGAATAGGTCTACTCCTGCAAAATGACCTATTGCGCAAAATGTAATATGATTTGGATGCCTTTTAGGTGGTGGGTAACCTAAAAGGAGAGTAGTAAATAGAACAATAAACATGTGTCACTGATTTAACGTTGTCATAAAGTCAATTGCAGCGCTACCACAGTCACATACCGGCATTTGAAGGACCTATTTCTCACTGTACTGTTTATGTACCGAGACATCACCTTTGTTTTTGTCTGTTTGGGTTCTTTTCATTTTGTGCAACCTCCGCTTTGAAAAGGTGCCATCCAAACAAAGCTTGACTGCCTTCCTCACAGAACAGCAGGTGCTACATCTATAGGCATCAATATGCATGAATATCTGCAAATGTGTGCATGCAGATGCCAGTTCTCACAGCTGGAGAAGACGAGAGGACAGGAGTGTTCGTCCATTGGGAAATTATGGAGTTGCAGCTGGCATTCTGCATTGATGGTCATCCTGAAGAGGAAAATGCAGAAAGACAGAAGAGAATCAGACAATTGGCCTTCTTGAACACATTAAAACGACTCACACTGCCTCTGAACCACGTGCCGAAAATGTACGGTTTTCATCATTGTTCATATCAAATGATGAACTTTTGCACTGTAGTGTATGAAATGCAGGCTCAGAACCAGATGGTGCCAGATCACACTCGGTTGCTTTGATGATGTGAAATCCCTCAAAATGACGGCGCTGTTTAATCATCAGCATCACAAGTGTTTTTTTGTGATGACCCCATTGACTTCTACAGGGCTCTTGCTCATTATTCAAATAAATGCTATTTTTTTTCCCCCAAGACCTTGACTTTATGTACTTTTATACTTGCATGCCTACTTTTTTGGTTTAGATTGTACCTGTTGTGTGTAGTCGAAAAGTTAATTTTAATAAATGTATGAATGCATGAATGCATTATTTGCAGTAAATTACATTTTACTGGCAAAAACATTTTTAATATATATGAAAATGACAAAAGTGCATGAAAATCACACAAACAAGTTTCACTAGAATCATTCCAGTACCGACCGATTAGTGAAATCATATCAAGTTTATTATGTTTTTTCTCATGTATTTATGTAACAAAATCATGTGCCTTTGAGCATATTTTAAGATTGGACTGTGAGAGACACTTTTGTCCGTACTTTATTAACCCTTTAAACCATTTAAACCAATTGTTCTCAACCTTTTTGACCAAATGCCCCTCTACGTTATCATGAGCCTTGCCCCCCCCCCAAAAACAAATCTTGCGCCCGAGGGGGGGTAGCCTTATAGCACTCAGAAACACATTGTCGAGCGGGAGGGGAGGAGCATTACAGCGCTCT
>JAPQRQ010000013.1:12522673-12544962 GCA_037367365.1 Apogon talboti | reverse complement strand
TCCAAACACCCCCGACAGTGTCCCAATCCCCCTGGGCGGTACCACCCCCGTTGAGAAACACTGCTTTAAACCCTAAGCCTAAAATGGTCCATCTGGACTTTTTTTCTTATTTTGACTATAAAAAGTTTAGAAAATATGTTGTGAGTCCTTTTGCCCATTTTTCCAGAGCACTTAGATCTTTCAAAATCTAGCAGTCATTTATAATTTAGTGCATGTTATAATGCTGCTAAAACAGCTTCTTCTTCAGCTTCTAGTATAGGTGTGAGGGAAATTACCGTAATGACTCAAGAAAACCTATAAAGTGCAACGTATCAGGTTTTTGGAAACCATTGGAATTTTTCCAATTGCACAAACATTGAAAGAGTTACAGCCATCCAAACTACATATGCACAGGGTGTGTCAGCGATGACACATCAGGTTTTAAAGAGTTAAGACTTTCATACAAAATTCCAGACTTCTCAAGATCTGGAAAACAGTGTTTCAAAATTCCATACTTTTTAAGATTTTCAATACCTGCACAAGCACCCTGTTAGAAGTCGGGGTTCAAAGGCATATAAGCTTAGAAAAACAGAATGACTTAGTTATGGACAAGTCAATACAACAGATGTTTAGAGAAATAATAGTTATCATTGATCTGGTCCATCAAAGTGCTGCACATTAGGTTTACAAGTCCAAGCTTGGATGCTAATTTATATTCTTTGTGTGTACAGTGGTACTTCAGTATAACATCCCAAAATTAATTTCCATCACATGAGATAATGGCTGTAAAAATGAGACCTTTATGGAAAAAATGGGTTGTGTGTTGTTGTCTTTGTCCTCGGTACAATTTCTCATTAACTGACTGACTTATAACACAAAAGGGGAGTCTCAATCACACAGGAAGAGACTGCCTCTCTCGTCTTGTTTGCAGGTGAGCGAAGTGCAGACCTGTCCTGATTTGCATTGCTTCCATCTTTAGAAAGCAGGAAATTCAAATTGTGGAGGTTAGGTGAGGAGAGCAGCAATAACAAACAGCAGAGATGAGATTGCAGTCGCTTAAATGATCTGTCAGCTGCAACACTGCCCCCAAATATACACCACACTTAATGAAACCAAAATATTAAAATTCATCAGCGAGACATGCACTAGTAAAAGTGAAATTAGCTACAGTATATCAGTCCTAGAGCTTTGTGGTTCTGGGGAGAATGTTTTGTTCATTTTCTTTCATTTTTCAAGCATTAAAAATACAGATGTATGTCAGTTTCCTAACGGCAATACAGCTCAGATTGCCACAAAACTACTTTCAAAATCAGCGTAAATCACAAATACAATTTGAGCTTCAATGTTTAGAAACAGCAGCTCAGAGAAGATAAAAACATTCATTTGCATGTGCTCATATGAAATTCACACTAGCTTACTTAAAACCTATAGGTTTCATTGTACTATTTTAAGACGTATAGCTGCAGCCGGAGCCTACAGGCGTATGTTTACGTTGTATAACCACGTTAATTGTATAATTTTGGACCGGGCTAATTACCAGAGCTACAGCTGTGTTTCAGTGTTAGGAGGAGGAGTGAGTGTTTTTACTGTTCAGAGTGAGAGACGATAAAACACTGGCCTTGATGCTGAAAATGTGTGTAGACCAAAGGTTTTCCACAGAGAAAATCAATCAGGAGTCAATTTAGAATAAGACCAACAAGCACAATCAATAATGATGCTGGTATCAATAAAATCTCATCAATCCCCATTCCTATGCGAAATGCATTTAGGTGTTTATATTCAGAATCATTGTGAATATTATATCGATGTCTTACACAAAACTTGTCCTATATAATAAACAACTAGCCACATTCTCATGCACATGAAGCATAAATAGTGGTTGGATTTATTTGCTTGTTCATGACAGTACCTGAATCTACCCCAATGCAGCAGAGGACAAAAACAAACTCAAACAAAACACTCCTGGTGGTATTTGCTCTCTGGCAGGTCTAGTTTGAAATCCTAGATACACAGGTGAAATTGGAACCTCAAGACCGAGAGGCTCATGTCAGAGCTCGAGGGTTCATAATCTCAGATGCCACTCAAATTAAAAAAGAATCTGGCCACTCACAGGTTGTGTTGTTTTGGAGACACTGCAGGTTATTTTGCCACAAGGACACACACACACACAGACACACACATACACACACACACACCCTTTACATCTACCACTGACTGTCAGAAAAACATAAACAGGAACATGTGACAGGCTGAGTCTTTGTCATGCAAAAACTTATCAAAATTGTTTTATACTGAACCAAACATCCACCTGAACTGCCTGTATAAAACCAACTGAATCTACAGTATAATGCTTCATTCCACTTCAATCTTGGGCTCTGCTAGAAAATACACCATGAATTTCTTGGCCACAAGAGGTCCTTGTGAGGTAAATAAAGGTTATTTTAGGCTGCATTTTGGCAGTGATGCAGGAACCACATTTTCCTTGAGTACATGAGAAAAAACACGGTACAAAATACAGTAACATACAGTAGTATAAAATAAGTCAGTCATTCAAAGAGCTCATGTAAGTAAAAGTAGAAAATATCAAAGCACAAAAAAATAAAGGTGCAAGAAGACCTATAATTATATATACATCTATACTTTACTGGATTTTAACAATTAAGGCATTAATGCATTCATCCTTAGATCTTTATTATTGTAGCTGATAATAGTGGGGTTTATTTTAATGACTGCATATTGTTGGTTAGTTGTATAGATTTATACATCAATAATGTAAATCTGCATAGTAACTCTTTATGGAAAAAGAACAATACTTCAGATTTAATGCTATAAATTACCTAAAAATTGTACTTAAGAACAGTACTAACTGTGCACATCCAAAATACAGTAAAAATAAATTAATCTCTAAAACAGCACCAAAACAAAGACTAATACTAATAGGGTGGCAGTTTGCATTGTGTTTAGCATTTCACAGCATGAAGGTTGCGGGTTCAGTTCTCAGTTGGACAACAGCAATGGTCGCTCACATCTAAAATGAATGAATTTGGAATATTGCACTTGCATGTATTCTGTTGAATGTATTTAGATACTGTTGTATGCAGGTCATTTGCATTGTAAAATGCTTTACTCATATGCTCGAAATAAATGAAATCAATCAGAATCAAAATATTTACATTAACAAAATGTCCTTCAGCAATGAAATGTGAATTAACTGAAAACATATAAACAGCCTGAAATGTCTAAAGAAAATGAAGTGCAATTTTAACAATATTCAGCCTGTTACTACATGTTTTGTGTCTTTGCAAATCGGATCCATAATGCATATGTATAAGTGATAAGTTAAGGCATAATATTGTTAAAATTTCTCTTCTTTTTCTTTTTTTTGATAGTTTGTAATTGTAAATACTTTCAGAATTTTATGGGGTTTTTTTTACACTAAAACAAAGAGAAAAATGTGCTGTTGTCATTATTTATATGTTATTATATTATTATTTTACTGGTCTGATCCACTTGAGATCATATTGGTCACTGAAAGAAAATGAGTTTGACCCCCCTGCTTTAATGCATCACTGTTTGGTCCACTCAGGCTTCCATCCTTTGACTGACAGGTGAATTATTTTGGTCTTTTTTATTGTTTGCAGGCGTCCTGTTCTTGGCTGACTTCTACCTGAGTGTGTAGAGTATTTTTCCGTTGTTCCAGATCCGAAGCAGCTGATTGGGTGTTGTTATCCAGTGAGAGTCAGCAGTCTTGGAATTCCTAAAGATGGTGTCAGGCAGCCAGATCAAGCCCACCATATTGCTGGTTGAATAAGATGCAGACAGAGAAAGACAGAAAGAGGGAGGGGGACAGAAGGTAAGAGATGATTGCTGTTGAATTTTTTCAGATTTCTCTCAAATGCATGAAGCAGCTGTACTTCTCAATAAGAGGATAATAAAATACCCAGGCGACAAGAGGAAAACAAAGCACATCAATCAATTTGTTCCATTAATTACGGGCCTCTTCCCAAGAGAGTGGAGAATATTGTTCTCAAATGAGATATTCACAGTATGAATCTTGAAGCACAACAGTTGCTGCAGCAGAGAAAGAAACACTGTGCATAGTCTTGAAATAAAACAGAAGACGCTGCAACCAGCTGCGACCAGCACAACAGACTAATTAAGCAGTCTGTAAATCACATAATCACTGCCCCTGACAGTCTACAGCAAAGCCACTATTACCTGTTAAGGGTTAGGATCTGCATGCTGCTGCTGTTGTAGCGCAGACGGGTGTCCACCCAAGTCTGAGCAAATATAATATCGATCTGGTACTCCTGGGGAGAGAAAAGCAGAGTCAATATACTGATCTGACAGCCTTTTTTAAAGCAGTGTCCAGACGGAAAGAGATGTGAGGAGTGAAGTGTGTGTGCTAAGCAGTCTTAGTCTAGTCCTTCTGATACTGTTGTTTATTTCAACACAAATGTGTCCACATCAAAGAAAATAATAATGCAGAGCGGCACTCACTACAAACACTCAAATACGCATTAGGTGTTTGATATGGAAATGAAATTACACGGTCTCACAAATTGTTTACTTCAGCGTATTTTTTCCTCACCTCATTGATGACCCGACTCTTAATTGTCAGGAAATTTTTGATTGACAGCTTTTAATCAGTGTTTCTGTTGCAGATAAAATACACTGCCTGGCCAAAAAAAAGTCACCACCCAAAAAGAAAAAAAAGGTCACACACACTAATATTTTGTCAGACCACCTTTAGCTTTGATTATTGTTTCGATAAGCTTCTGCAATGTCACACGATTTATAGTATTTCCATCCAGTGCTGCATTACTTTTTCACCCAGATCTTGTATTGATGATGGCAGAGTCTGACCACTGCACAACGCCTTCTCCAGCACATCCCAAAGATTCTCAATGGGGTTAAGGTCTGGACTCTGTGGTGGCCAATCTATGTGTGAAAATGATGTCTCATTCTCCCTAAACCACCCTGAATCAGGGAAGAAAACATCCATTGATGGAATAACCTGGTCATTCAGTATATTAAGTAGTCAGCTGACCTCATTCTTTGGGCACATAATGTTGAACCTCGACCTGACCAACTGCAGTGACCCCAGATCATAGCACTGCCCCCACAGGCTTGTACAGTAGGGACTAGGCATGATGGGTAATCACTTCATCTGCCTCTCTTCTTACCCTGATGCACCCATCACTCTGGAACAGGGTCAACCTGGAGTCATCAGACCACATGATCTTCTTCCATTGCTCCAGAGTCCAATCTTAATGCAAATTGAAGCCTTTTTTCCGGGTTAGCCTCATATGATAAGTGGTTTTCTTAAGGCTGTACAGCTGTTCAGTCCCAATCCCTTGTGTTCCCTTCGTATTGTGCAGGTGGAAATGCTCTCACTTTCACTATTAAACATAGCCCTGAGTTCTACTGCTGCTTTTCTTCAATTTGAGTTGAAGTGATCGCCGATCACGATCAATGAGGATTTTTTTCGACTACATTTCTTCCTCAAAGACGATGTCTCCCCACTATCCTCCCAGTTTTTAATAATGCATTGTAGAGTTCTTAACCCAATTTTAGTAGTTTCTGGAATCTCCTTAGATGTTTTCTCTGCTTGATGCATGCCAATGATTTGACCCTTCTCAAACAGACTCACATGGTTGTTTAAGAAATGAGAAGCTACTCATTGCACCAGTTGGGGTTAAATAACTTGCTGCCAGCTGAAAGATAGTCTCCCATGCAGTAATTATCCAATAGGAGGCTCGTACTTTGCTTAGTTCAGCGGTGTCAAACATATGGCCCAGGGGCCAAAACCGGCTCTCCAAGGGGTCCAATCTGCTCCATGGGATGAATTTGTTAAATGCTGAAATTACACTGAAGATATTAACAGTCAATCATTTTAGTTTATGGGCCTACTTTGGTCTCAAGTGAGTTGGACTAGTAAAATACTATCATAGTAACATATAAATAATGGCAACTCCAAGTTTATTTCTCTTTGTTTTAGTGTAAAAAAGTGAAATTACATGAAAATGTGTAAATTTACAACTAAATTTGAATAACCTGAAGAAATATGAACATGAAATATCTTTAAGAGATTATATTCTGCCTGTTATTAAATGTTTTGTGTATATTTGTAGATCCACTGTGATCTGTAAGTTGTAATAAACAGATGTAAATGATATATTGAGGTATAATATTGTTAAAATTGGACTTATTTTTCTTAAGAAATTTCAGGTTGTTCAAGTTATTTACATTTTTTAAAGGATAGTGTGTAGATGTAAACATTTTCATTATGTAGTTGTACTTTTTTCACTGTTTCACTTTCACTATTTTTCTGGTCTGACCCACTTGAGATTATATTGGGCTGAATGTGGAACTGAGCTAAAATGAGTTTGACACCCTTGGCTTAGTTATATCCAGGGGGCAACTTTTTTTTTTTGGCCTTGCAGTGTATTATTTATTGGTGCCTAACATATGATTTAATTTCTTTTTTTTCTGTTCAACATGATGAATTGAAAAAAGACCTAAATAACGCTTTCTTTTCCCTTAAATGTCAAGGTGAGACACACTTTAACCAGCCCACCAAGGCTGGTGCTTCATGTAATGTCAAATGTCTATCATCTAGGTCCCACACATAGTGAGATAACAGACTTTTAGTCTTGAGCTCTAAAAGGCTGTATTTCAATGTTGTGGAGTTGATGGTTGGTTGCCTGCAGGTTTATTCGGTCAGGCTGCAGTAGCTGCTTTGGTCAGAGCCTAAAGAGGCACTTGAAAGGCACTAAGTGGCAGGGAGTGAATAAAAGCACCAATCCAATGTAGTCTAGTCGATGTGCATTGTGAATTTATCAGGGTGAGCATCCATCATAGAGACTTAAAAGTTCAAGTGCAACTGCGACTTGAGCCACCGCAGCCCTTTTAAAAACCTCCAGCAAAGTAATGGCCAAAGTAATCATTTAAAACCCAACTTAGCAGGCTCTTTAAAATTCATTAATTAGAGCTTGAAGGGAAATATGACAAAGCATAGGGGTACAGATGCATTTATAAGAAAGAGAACCATTAAACCCACATAGAGAAACACCTTAAGACTTACATGTCTTCAGTGTTACAGCAAAATAATCAGTAAATTCGAATTAGGGCAGTTAAAATAATGAAATTTAAGCTGATAGTTCATTGGCATGAGAATAATTTCAACTAATGATTTAATAATATTTTTAGAATAGTAGAATCCTCATAATCATTTAACAGAGCTAGTGAAGAGGAAGAGTAATTTACTGGCTTTGAACACTTGCACATGAATAAAAATGGCATTTTTCTTTGCATTTTAGGCTTTGTGAACTGTACAGAACATGTGAGAAATAACTGAAATGTACAAAACCATTGACTGAAATATAAAAAGAAATCTCCGACGGGAATGACTAGTAACAGAGCTTAAACATCTCAAAGATGAACAAAATGTTGTTACTAAAAAAGCAAAAAGACGAGATAAATGGTGAAAATGATGGAGGTGATTATCATGAATGTGCAAAGTTCATGTAACTGCAATTTATTAAGCAGTAACTGTGACAGATACATTAATTACTGTCTGGCCCATATACCTGAAACACAAAAAAGCAGTATTTTTTATATCTAGCTGTAAGGATTTTTTTTTTTTTACCAAAAAATTGATCAATTTCACATTGAAGCAACTTATTCCTCGTCAAACACATGACAGATATTTAATGCATTTCAATTTCAGGTTAAGAAAATCATTTACTGCTCACTCGTCCCATTGCTAAGAAGCAGAGGACCTCCATCGTGGTCAGCAGAAGGTCAGTGCATCAGTTGGAAGTCCTCCATTGAATGTAAACAAGGCCGAATGATACTTCAATGATAAGGTCAGACAGCAAGAACTTTGTGGAAGCCATTCGCATTCCCTTGCTGATAAGAAATAGAGGGAAAGAAAATGTTGGTATTCTTGAGTCTATTAAGCAAGACTGCCCAAGAGTGATGTGGAGTTAGCTTTACAGAAAAAGAGAGTATCCTATCACAGAAGGACTTTCTCCAGGCGACAGGTTCATTTTTAAACTGTAGTCAACGTAAAATGTACAAATGATACAAATAAATGCATATTATTATCAACATAAAGACCCACTGATACTTTTGTGTCAGTTCCCACATGATTTTTCTCTATTTTCAAACATTCCTAAGTAATTTGTTACCATTAATTATAATATTATCTTCTGTATTTAGAATTTTTCCAGCTTAAATCAGGTATTTTCCTATATTTAATTCACTGATCACATTGATGTTCATGAAAGCTCAGATTAAAGTTCAGGGTTATTGTATCAAAAACAGAGAAACTGAAAAAATCGTCTTTTTCATCAAAATACTCTATATCAATTCTAATATAATAATGGTTTATACATTTTCTTTAATTCCGTTCAGTTTGTTGCTTATTTTGTTATAGTTGCTTATTGTTTGTTAATTTTGCTCATTTTATTGATGACTTTGGCAGTTTTTGTTAATTGTGTTGTTTATTTCATTCCTTTTTACTTACTTTTTTCTGTTATTCCAGTGTCATTTATCAAACTCCATGGGTTTTACGGGTGAGTCAATGTTGCAGAAGGTGATGGTGTTTCCACGTTCCAAATGGATCATATTTGATGACCATGAAAAGATGAAAAACTGCATTTTACACCAGTTATTTATATGTATTGATAGGTTTAGTGGATCAATAGGTATTACACATTTTAGATGAGTAGATGGTTGTGGTCGCCGGTGGATGTTTGGGTCTTTATAGGTTAAAAATGATTAAAGCGCTCTAAGTGAATTAGAAATGCACAAGCATATCCTAATTCTGAGTTTTCTCATGCAGTGTCACTCACTGTTGGACTTTGTGACATTTTCCATAAACAGACAGATGAGACCTGACCTTCCTAATACATCTGTCACCACATTCCCCATTGTTCCTCTCGGCCCGCCTGACCTTTGCAGGATAACGATAGGGCGACCCACTGACATCGAGATGCACCCATAATCCAGTCAAAAACAGCAAACCACAAAGTGTTACACGTTACGCCTAGTGGAGATGAACTCTCAAGGCAATACCCAGATGGGATTCTCCGCTTCCATGGGGTCCTTTTGGAGACTACAGCGACAAGACAAGGCACTGAAGCAGGTCCATTATTCATGGACATTATGCAAAACAATGACGTCGAGTGTAGGGAGATATCTGACTGAAATTAACTACTGTGGCTAGCATAATTCCCCCGTTGATTCATTTCAAAGTCAGAAAACAGAAGTGTTAAGGGAGTCCATTACTCACGGCTATTGAAAAAAAACAATGAAGCAAAGACCTCTAAGAGAGATAATCAAGGGTGACTTGCATTGTATGGTCTCCGCTGTGAAAATCCAACAAATACAGAGTATTAAGTTCATTATTTAGGGTATAAATATTTTATTTTAGATGTAAAATATTCAGAATGTGATAAACTATTTCCCTCTTGCCCCAACTAACTTTCACACAGCAGGGAATAGGTATAGAAATTTTAAGGAAACCCTCATATTATTAAAAATGAATATCTTCCATGTGCTGCCAGTAGTGGTGGCCTGTCTGATCTAATATGTCATGAATCCTACACATCTCTTATTTTGGAGAATTGTAGAGATCATATCTTGCTGTGTCATCAAATTCCTGTTTACGGACTTCACATGAGAAATTCAAATGACATTTAATCCATAAAGACCCAAACATCCACCAGTGACCAAAAGCATCTACTGATCTATAATGTTTAATACCTGTCGATCCACTATTTCTGTCAATGTAAATAATTGATGTAAAATGCAGTTTGTCGTCTTTTCATGGTCATCAGATATGACCCATTTAGAACGTGGAAACACCGTCATCTGGAGTTGGGTCAATGACAGTGGATGAAGACACTTGGTTTATGTTCAGTTAATGATATATTTTAATTAAAAAAAGTCGCTTTTTCTTCAGTTTTCTCTGTTTTTGATATAATAAACTTCAAATTTACTCTGAGCTTTTATGAACATCTACATGATCAGTGAATTAAATATAGGAAAATACATGATTTGTTCAGAGCCAACTATAGCCACCCATTTTAATTATGCAATAAATTAAAGTATTAACATTTATTTTACCACCTAAATAATTGCCTACAATGGGAAGATTTGTTCATAAAGTGAATCATGATTGTGATTAAAACATGATGTGATCTTTAGGCCACATCGCCCACTCCTTTAGTTCACTCCTACATCCACTCTCTTTCATGGGAAAAGGTGAAGGTGCTAGCACATCAAGCTTTAATCCAGATGATGATATTCACTGCAAGATCAGCACTGAAGTGGGTAAAATCAACAACTCCTTGGGAATGCAAATACTAGTGAAAATCAGATAATATAAATCCATTATTAAAGCCAGAGGATGCTGACAGGAACGAACATCTGACTGAAATTAATTAGACTCCAACAGCATAAGAACAAATAGTTACCTCCTTATCCAGCCTCATCACTTCTGCATGGGGGCGGATTGCTCATCACCAATTACTGACATCTCAGCCACATTTTCCACAAGCATGTACCAAAACATGTTTCCAGAGAGAGACACAATCGTTCTGTTTTCGGAGCTTGAAATATATTGGTTTTGTCAAATTTGAAACTGCAAACTTCATTTAAAATTGATGTTGAATAAGAATTTAAAAATGTATCCTGGAATCTACATTTTCAGATGATTAAATCCAATGAATCACCCACTGTTTACTGCTGAGGCCTCACTTTATTTCCTGATGTGTGGGGTCGCAAAGAGAGTGTAATTAGCAAATGTAAATTAAAGGAAAAATCACAAACTGAAAAATGAATGAAAAATCATGATATGCTTTAAAAACACTAATACAAAATCAATGCATATTAAGGCAACAATGAATGAAACGAAGGAAGGAAGGAACGAACTAAGAAACTAAAGAACAAAGGAAGGAACGAAGGAATGAACAATCAGAGGAAGGAAGGAAGGAAGGAAGGAACGTATAAACAAACAAAAGGAAAAATGAATGCAATTTATAAACATTGACATTAGTAATTGGGCTACCCTTCAACACACGATTAAAAATAAAAAAATCCATATAAATGACTCACAAAACAGCTGTTTTTAAATGAACATGAACTTAAATCTTAAAAGATTTTAACATTTCTTAAAAAATATCGTGTCTTTACCAAAAAGTAATTTTTGCATTAAAATCAATGCCAAAGTCAAGTTCAGGCCACATATTAGTACATGTCTGATAGTGTCTGATCTTGTGCTGCTTTCACATGCTATCAGTAAGATGATCCTTTCCACTTGTGAATTCAAAATCACAAGTGTTTTGTGTTCCAGTACTTTTGTTGTGTAGTGAAATGAAAAATGGTTGACCTGCTACTTGGGTAAAACAGTTTTGAATGTGTTAATATATCAGCTAAAACATTTTTTTTTAAACTTTTTTTTGCAGATTCTGTCTGCTATAAATGTGCAAAATCATCCACTGACAGCAGCAGAATGTTAATAAAAGCATTGTTTATCATTTGCGATAGACTGTTGCTCTCCGCTACGTTGAAAAGTTCAACAGTTAATTTTTTTCCCAGTTTTCCAGTGGAAACTACGATGTTATGGAGCCTTCATGTCCAATTTTCCGAGTTCGTAACTAGTATTTCCCATAATTCCCATAGCACATGAAGGCAGCATTAGTAGCAGCCTACATCAGCCGATTCTCGTTTACACCTCCCATTGGTTCATCTCATTCGTGGCGCCGTATTCAACCTGCTTAGCCAACTTCATCCTGCAAACTTCCAAACTGTTTCCGTTGTTAAAGGGCGCCTGATTCGGTTTGTGATTTTCGTCGGGGTGAGCTGGCGTCAGTCATTGTTCGTGGTCAGACTCCACAGTGACAGCGTTTTACCAGGGGCATTTCAGTGGATTCTGACTCACCATTCCTTCAACATACAAGCTACAGTAAGTAACACCTTCTGCTTTTATTCCATGCTTTATTAATGTTGTTGGTGTTTAACAGTTTTTGTTCATTTCGCTGCCTTTGCTTGGCTTTGATGTGTCCCACTTTTGCGTCTGTGTTGTTGACGACTTAGTTGTTCCTATTCTTTCATGTGCTCCTGTGTTCTGTTTTGTTGGAGCTGCTACAGGCATGAAATATTGACATATGTACATTCTTGTTATGGTACTGACTGCTAAATATACTATGCTGCTACTGCTGTGTTTAACTTCAACATTGCTGTGCTGTTGTGATATGTAACTTTAATGCTGCTTATATGTGCATTGTCAAAAAAAGGTTGTTGTGATACATTAATATTTATCATGAGTAAATAATAGCAAGCATTTGTATTCGTATGGTGGATAAGTTAAATACTTGAGGAGTTTTACTGGACTCTGATTAAGTTGTGCTTTAAATAAAATCAAACTCATGCAATATTCATATATGCAGTCTTAACCCTTTAAGAGCCAAAGTTGCAATATTGCAACAAACAACATAACTGAATGAAACAGACCATAGTTCCAGATAGAGTTGCCAAATCTTGTTACCGCCTCCCATCAATAAATGGCGGACATGTGCCCCTTCAATTCTAACACCGTTTCAGAGCAGGTTTCTATTCAAAGTGAAGAAGAAAATTCAGTTTGGTCCTGGTGGGGTCCCAAGGTGGTTTAGTAAGTAAATAAAGTTAATTAGTTTTACTTTTGATGTACTGTATAAGGACAGATTTGGCTACTCTGCTGCTTGGATAAAAAACTACTAAAACTTACTGCATTTTACTTTCTACTAATGTTTATGTTCCTTTATTTAAAGGATAAGATGACAAAAAACTAAAAATACAAAGAAAACTTCCATGTAAACATGTTCAAAGTTTAATTTTATTAAAATTTAATAATAATAATAATAATAATAATAATAATGGATTAGATTTTTCTATAGCGCTTTTTTAGTAACACAAACTTAAAGTGTGTACAATGGATCCATTATTCTGTTGCTCTCACATTCTCCCTCTGGTGGTGGTAAACTACATTTGTATCCACAGCTGCCCTGGGGCAGGCTGACAGAAGCGTGGCTGCCAATTCGCGCCAAACGGCCCCTCCGACCACCACTGGACATTCATACACCAGTGTGAGTAGCAGCACTGGAGGCAAGGTGGGTGAAGTGTCTTGCTCAAGGACACAACAGCACATGATTAGGACAGAGCGGGATTCGAAACACCAACCCTTCGGTTATTGGATGACCCGCTCCACCTCCTGAGCCATATCCGCCCACAAAATGTATGCAGTCCAACATGCCCGCCGCCATGTGACATCACACTGTGCACATTAGGTGAGTAAATTTACTCCCATCATATACTTTGGTTCATACCCAATATTTTCCTTATTTATAGTCTGTCTTTATCTTTAACCACCTCAAAGCTACAGCTTTATAAAATCTTGATATCAACATTGAATATTAAAATAAAACTCAAGTGCCTAAAGGGTTAACAGACCACCATGTAGCAGTCACTTAGTATGCCTGCTGGTAAGTCAATATAAGCTGCTTCTTTTCTGTCATCCAAAGAATGCTTTGATGAGGAGGTGCTGGGCTCTTTTTCACTCTTTGCAAATTATCTTACTTGAGAAGTGTATGTGACATGATTTGAGTTCAGGTTCCGCAGTTCTTAAAGTCGACCACTAGGCAGATGAGGTCGTAGTCACAGAGTTCGGCCTGGCAAAGGAAACAGCTTCTCACTCGGGCCTGTGAGGCAGGTGTAGCTAAGTACTTTTGTGCATGACTTCTTCACATAAGAAGGTTTTGTAACATGCTGCTGGGCTGGTTCTATATGGCACACTGCTGCTGCTCTGTTGTCTGGGGGTTTCAATATTCAACCTGTGAGTGGGACTTGGTAATAGTTATTTTGGGGAAGTATGAAGTTGCACTTTCATTGGCTGAATCGGTGTCTGGTTATTGCATTCGCTTGGGAGTGACATTTATCACATTCAGAGATTACTTGGTGGTTTTTGGATCCTTTTCCAAATTGTTATTATATCTAATAGAGAGATGCAAAATTACGTATTCTGTATATTTTTTATTATTGAAAAATGTACCATTTTCTTGTGGAATGACCTCCATACTCTACAACCATGCTTCAGTCAATTTAAAAAAAAAAAAAAATTAATTTGAAACTTTAAGAACCGAAACAGCACATTTTCTCTGTGAAAACCCTCAGGAAACTGGCTGTAATGAACTCAACTGGCAACCTGTCTTTGCCCAGTGAGATGCTCCAGCCCTTTGTGACCCTTTACAAAAAATACCTGAATAAATGAATGTAGGAAATGACCAATCATATTCACTGTAAATATATTACAACAAATTATAGTAAAACTTTTTTGAGCAGGAATGTCTCCAGAGAAAGCACTGATCTTGCAACATTGAAAAAAAACAAAAAAAAACAAACAAACTTGATTACTTGGATCAAATTGATATATTGCTTTGCATTAAAGTCATTTGTGCCTGTTTGACCTGCCATTAATATTTCACTGATTATATCTCTGCTGTGTTTCAATGCTCATCCAGTAGAACCCAGTGAGCTTTAAAATACTGTCTCACACTTCATCATATTATGCTTTGCAGTGAAGTGAGTCTCAAACTTTAGCACAGATCACTGACTAATTTATTTCTCGAGGCAAAACCGATGCTGCATAGTTGGTATAAATATTTATAAGTGAAATATTTATATCTCGCAGACTCTGGCAAATTGGTTGCTGGACTACATTTCAATCCCTCAAGAAGAAGAAGAGGAAGAAAGATAAACATGAGACCTGTTCAATTTCAAGTTGTCCACATGTTTTGCTGTTTCTTCATCATTGTAAAATAACATTTAAATATTCAAAATGTATTGTTTTTTGTTCATTGTGCCACACCCTTCACCCAAACAAACTCATTTACCCACAATGCATTGTTGTTACACCACTCACAGTAATGTGACCGGTAAACACAAGCATTCAGCCACTGCTTAAGGGTAAGGATGAACTTCTGTCACATGTGTAATAAACAAAACTGGGCTGTCGGTACCTGCGGATATGAGTGGCATTTCAAAGATTGTGTGGAGCTAATCTCGTAAGCATGCTTTTGTCTTGTTTTTCTCTCAGTATCAAATAGGAAGACCTTTTGAAAGAAAGGGAAGTCATTTGCATAGCTGGTTGTTTAGCTGAAGTCTGTCTTTGAGGGAGGGAGAGCTAAATGAAAAATGATGCAATGACTGTCGGCTGTGCTTCACTGAGCATCTGGCCTGAGGTAAATCAACACCTTTGTTTCTCTTTACCTACCTCTTATGGAGAATGAGTCTATAAGGAGTGAGGTAGCTTGGTTAAAAGTGGAAATAATGATAGGTTTTACAAAAAAAAAAAAAAAAGAAAGAGATTCTGGGAATTCTGCCCAAAAGCTTTACCTCATTCTTTTGAAAAGCTAATCTTTGGTTCTGGCTTTAGGAGTATAGTCTGTAAGGTGCAAACTTCAAATAACTAATTTATAACCCTTCTCTTCACTATTTCTGTAGACACTGATGTCAAGGGTAAGAAGAGGTGTTACAGAAGACGGCATGAAGTGATGAGTGAAAATGATGTGACATATAAAGCAGTCACCCCAAGAGTTCAATACAAATTGGCAGCTGGGTAATACATCAAAAAAAACCTCAGCAAATCCAGATTTTACTTAACGAAACCCTAACCCTAACCCAAGAAAAATGCTTGACCTTTGTTTGGGCACTCATAGAAATACTCTGAAATTCAAACTTTCAACCTTAGCGTGCTATTGGAAGACATAACAAAACTTTATTAATTTTGTGAATTTTTTTCATAAAATTTTTATTGTCATGTAGAAAATCAAGGTCAATGAAGTTACCATATTTGGTTCCTTGCCCATAAGTAGAAAAAAAAAGTATCCAAGAAGTATATATAAAAATACAAGAAAAACACATATGAGGTGAAAGGAACTTGTATTTTAGAACATAATAACAACATTTTTAGA
This sequence comes from Apogon talboti, assembly GCA_037367365.1. Taxonomy (NCBI): domain Eukaryota; kingdom Metazoa; phylum Chordata; class Actinopteri; order Kurtiformes; family Apogonidae; genus Apogon; species Apogon talboti. The sequence continues at coordinate 12,528,964 of JAPQRQ010000013.1, read as the reverse complement.
ACATTATAACAACATAAGTGCTGATACAGACACCTGTCAACATACGCATTATCACAAAACTTCAAAATGCAGCCTATTTACTTCCTGTGATGTATTATTTATAAAATTGTAAACCGGCCACAACATAACAAAAAAAAAAAGAAGATTGAATTTCTTGGCCATATCATCCCATTCAACATATACACATATAATCGTCCCTTTCCCCCCAAAAAAAGAAATTCCATTAGCACTGTAGCAGTGAGTGAATACCTATTTGGTATTATATCTATTAAGTGTAATCTGTGCACTAGATTTTAGGACCCATGCATAATGAAATAAAATGTTACATTTATTATTATCAAGGAACATGTTACAAAGTGTAGTGATATTAATAGATGATGATGCTAAACATTGATCTGAGTCGATGACACATTTTATTCTTTTACCCTCATATATAATGCTGTAGTTGCTGGTTTTGCTGTAACTCTTTATACCTTGAGCCTAAAATGATCTGTCTGAACTTTTTTTTCTTATTTTGACTATAAAAAGGTTAGATAACATGTGTGAATGAGTCCTTTTGCCAAGTTTTCCAGAGCACAAAAGCCAGCAGTCATGTTGCATGTTATAATTCTTCTCCAGCTTCTAGTACAGGTGTGAGTGACATTAAAGTAATGACCCAATAAAACCCATAGAGCATAATGTCTCAGGTTTCAGAAACTGTCAGAATTTTTCCAATTTCACAGACAGTGAAAGAGTTACAGCCATCCAAACTGCATATGCGAAGGGTGTGTCAGAGATGATGCATCAGGTTTTAAAGCGTTAACGGCTGCATCCTCAGGGTCTGAAATCAAAACCTGCCAAGCGTTTTCTGGCACACTGGTGAATAAAGTTTCTATCATAGTAGTCGCAAGAAAAAGCTATGCTGAGAGTATTTGCTGCATGTCAGCACTACTAGCCACTTGATGTAAATATGACAAAAAAAAAACAGGAATATACTTGACTGGATTTTTTTTTTTTATCACCATTTTCCTTACCCAGTCAATGAAAATAGTAATTTCAGACACTGTGCATACTGTAAAACTTGCGGCTCCATCTGCTCATACTTATTCCCATATCTGGTGGTAAACACATATCACTTTGTTGCACTTTGTAGATGCTTGAAGGGATTTACAGTTTTGCCTACTCACTCCTGCACGGATTCACTGTAGAACATCCTCAAGACATATTTCTGTCTGAATCCGCCCCAAACCTGCCAGGCACTTCAATGTTTGTGTCTGAACCTGACCCGAACCCGATCAGTTAAATCCAGTTGTTCTCAGATGTAGATTGTCATTAAATTCACTCGTTTACACATTTGTGGTATGTGAACATTACCTTCATTAAATAACAACTTGTGCAGCACACACATAAAGATGACCGGATTGAACCCGAACCCGAACAGCACTCCTAAATTTTCGTTCGAACCCGGCCCAACCTATCAGGTCCTGTTGGGCTCGGTTCGGGTTGCAGTCCTCTATTCTGTGGACTGTCAACCCACAGTTCGTCAGCTATTTGAAAGAGGTCTGGAAGATTTCCGCTAAATACAGTTAGCTTTCGCGATCATCAGCACAAAGGTGATCTAAACTAGTCATATGTATCTCCTTGATTTTCCTTTTTGAGCAGATATTTCTAAAATGCTATACTATGCTAAACTATACTATACTACACTATACTATGTTATTGTATACTATGCTATACTATACTATACCACATTATACTATACTATATTATGCTATACTATTATAGTATAGGACAGTACAGTGTAATATATGATAGTGTAGTATAGTACAGTATAGTATAGCATAGAATAGTATATTATAGCATAGTATAGCATACTATACTATACCATACTATATTATGCTATACTACACTATACTATACTATACTGTACTACGCTATAATATGCTATAATAAACTATACTATACTGTACTATACTGTACTACACTATAATATGCTATATAAACTATACTGTACTATACAGTAGTACGCTATAATATGCTATAATAAACTATACTATACTGTACTATACTGTACTACGCTATAATATGCTATAATAAACTATACTACACTGTACTGTACTATGCTACACTATAACATGTTATACTGTACTGTACTGTACTATACTATACTATATTATAATATACTATAATATGGTATACAATGCTATACTTTGCTATGCTATGCTATACCATACTATACTGCACTATACTATATTACACTATACTACTTGCAGAAAGTTACCAGTCACCTTAGCATATCAGTCATTAATTGACACTTGGCATATCCCTACATGTTGAACAGAAAGACCTCAAGCTCAGTAGTTAAGAAAATATTCTTTTTTCAAGGCCTGTGAGAATTAATACATCTACCTCCACAAATGGCACCTCCGGCCAGTTTTTTACTTCGGCACAAAAAGGTCTCAGGTGCATATTTTAAGATTATTTTGGGAGTAAAGGACAGTCTGGAATCAGAGGGCAATCATACACAAAACAGGACTGTGACTAATACTGTCTTAGAAGAGAAATCCAGTTGCCATTTGGAAAACTATCACAACTTTATTTTTTATTTGTGTTCGAGGCATTGGGTTTTAATAGCCAATTTGAGCCTTTTTTGCTACTCTTGGCACTATTAGTGATTATTAGACAGAATAAAAGCAGATGAAACGATCTTTCTAAGAGGTGTCACAGGAAGCTCTTCCTTTGATGTATACTCCCTGTAGAGACAGCAGACAGACAGGTAGGGAGATGGATAGACGGGTGTTTTTGTGTGTTTAGTAAGAGTCCCCAGCCCGCTACGGAAATATCATCCGTCTCAGCAGAGTGGATGTCCTTCAGTCTCTACAGACTCAATTATTCAGTGCCCTGTTGCTGTTGCACTTTCTTTCATAATGGGTTTTTTGCACATAGAGGTCGATCCAAAATGACACTGGTTAAAACAACAAAATAAACATTCGATTCTCAGAGTCGAGGGAGTTAAGGCTTCGTCTTCAAACACATCCTAGGTGTCTCATTTACATTTTCTGCATGATGTGATAATGTACTGGTGTTTTTCAGGCGATTTACAATGACTGTGCTTTAATTCTATGTAAAACACACCTGTGTGATCAACCTGAAGCACATAAGTGGAGTCGCATGGTATAAAGTAAGGCTGTCGAACAGCTCAGTATGTTCTTAAGGTGGCCGGACCAGTAAAATAATAACATAATAACCTAGAAATAATGTCAATGCCGAACTTTTCTTACTTCTACAAACTATCCTTTAAAAAATGTGAATAACATGAAAAATCAAGAAAAATCAGTCTAATTGAATCAATATTATGTCTCAGTTTGTTATTTACACTTGTGCATTACAACTTACAGATCACAGTGGATCTAAAAATACACATAACATTTAGTATCAGGCAGAATATTGTTAAAATTACACTTAATTATCTTTAGACATTTCATATTTGTTCAGATATTCACTTATTTTGTGAAAGGATAGGTTGTAATTGTGAATATGTTCATGTCATTGTACTTTTTTTACACTAAAACAAAGAGAATAAACTATTATTTGTAGGTTATTATGTTATTATTTTAGTGGTCTGACCCACTTGGATCATATTGTTCTGTATGTGGCCCCTGAACTAAAATAATTTTGACATCCACATCTTCTACAACAGGGGTGGCGAACTTCAGTCCTCAAGAGCCGGTGTCCTGCATGTTTTAGATATTTCCCTCTTCCGGCACACCTGGTTCAATTAATGATCAGCTCATCACCAAGCTTGGCAGAAGCCTGATAACGATGTAATGGCGTCCAGTTGTGCTGGAAGAGGGAAATATCTAAAACATGCAGGACACTGGGCTCGAGGACCGGAGTTTGCCACCCCTGTTCTACAAATTCATCCCACAGGCTGGAATGGACACTTTGTCAGGCCGGTTTTGACCTGCAGACACATATTTGATACCCCTGGTATGGTATAAAGCATCATCAGTGATTGAGATGCCAGGTACTTCTATCCACCAATCCGCAAGAATTAAATGGAGGAAACTTTTAGAGGAAGTGGAAACTGAAACCTATAAGAGTGCAACATGATGAAGTCAATCAATATAAAGCTTTGTTCTAAGGTCATAAGAAAGAAAAATAAGGAAGCATTTTTTTTTTTTTTACAATTGGATTACTTAACTGTAATGAGATAAGCAGACAGTCAAGACTGTCAAGATCTGGTTTCATCTAGCATTTTTTCTCTCAGTAATTAAAGAAGTAAAAGACATTTTTCCATGCTTCTCTTCTTTCAGTCCACACTAAGCATAACAGTTTGTCAGACTAATTATAATGTTGATTGCTTGCTCGCAGTTAGGAAAGAACTGTAAACAAAATAAAAAATGCGCCATCATTTGACAGCACTCAATCACGGTAAATTAAAATTGCGTCTGTGCTGTGACCTGCTCATGTTTTGGGTCAGTGATAACATCTTCAAAATGTGTGCAGTGACTGATAGATGCAGGATTTCTGGGCGAAGACTAAAGGCTGTGTTAGATTGATGGTGTGCCAATGAGAATAATAATCTGTCTCTTCATCTCTGACTTGCTGTCCCCCACTTTCTTTCTTTTTCTTTTAATTACGGAATGATAAATGCGTTCGATATGTCCGGGACTCAAGTGTCAGCTAATTTGGTTAGTTTGTCTGCGCAAAAGACGACCTTGACGTAGGAAGGCAAACGTGGATGAGTTAGGTTTCATGAAAACATCAAATGGGATAAACTTTTAGTCTAAATCAGTCACGCTGTGCCAGACACAATGGAAGATGCGGAGAAGAAAGGATTTCAGTGAGCAGAAGTGATCAAAGTAGAGGAAAAGAAGTATAAAAAATGTCTGGAATCACTCACACAGAACCTGTACTTCACTGAGTTTATCATCCGAAACAGTAAAGTGCACAAAGGAAAGCAGCACAAATGTAAATTCATGCAAGCACACAGGCAGCCTGAGCATGAACAGACTGCTTTTCTGTTGGACTCGGAGCACAGAAAGACGAAAACACTGTAAAACTCACCAAGCACACACACATACACACATACGGTACACACTCGCCTGGCTTTGAAATATTGCATCTGTCAAACAGGGACGTTTTCCTTGGCTCAGAATGACGTCTCTTCAAAGATTACTCATGTAAACACATTTATCTGGACTAATGTGCTACTTACATACTATTCACCAGAGATAAATTCAGAGTGACATGTTGGTGCAAAAAAAAAAGAAAAAAAAACATGCGTGATGCTTTTTTTTCCCCCCTCAAGCATTGTAAGAAAAATAAAATAACTTCTTAGCTTTGGTTCATTTCTGGCATGATTGTTTCATTTCTCTTTCTTTCCTCAAACAGATTTTGATCGGTTTATTTTGGGCCATTCTCTGCCTTCATCACAGCCACTGAACCATCGCCATGACAGATTTTAACAAACTGCTGTAGCAAAAACTCTTGCGGTGATGTGGGCTTAGAGACATCTAAAAAACATTAATCTCAATCTTGCATTACATGCAAGGATGTAAGACGAACAACATAACCTATCACCTGCATACACTGCATTACATTCTGACTTGTACTTAATTTACTTGATGATATTCTTGCATTTGTGATGAGCTTCTGGTCATGTGTAGCATCCATACTGCTGGCTAATTGCTCACACTAAAGTGGTAGGTGTGAGTAGATCATAAGTATTCATCCATATTGGAGTCTGAACAAAGCATCCACATGGTACATGTATGTATGTATGCATTATAGTAAAAATAACAACCAATCAGTGCATGTATATCAAAATGAAGATGCCCGTAACCATAGGTTTACATTGTCTGCTTTGACACATGAATCATATGTGAGATGGAAACGAGTCATTTTTAAAGATAGACTCTCCTCCTAATGACAGTGACTGTGGACCCACTGAGGCCAATACATTAGCAATTACCTCCTAAAAATAATGTAGTATCCAACAGCTCTTGTAAGTAGGACTGCAACACAACCAGGTTTGAATGTACCACTAAAATCTGTTGTTCATAGACTGATAACAGCAAGAGTAGCTATGTTTTAGATAGAAAATAACATTATTATTCCTCCAGCAAACTTGGACCATTTTATGTATTTGTGTGTGTGTGTGTATGTATGTAGGTAGGTAGTGAACTCCTTTCACTTCCAGGTTCCCCCCATGGGACTTACCGTATTTTCTGGACTATAAGTCGCACTTTTTTTCATAGTTTGGTTGGTCCTGCGACTTATACTCAGGTGCGACTTATATATTAAAAT
>JAPQRQ010000013.1:12476654-12492494 GCA_037367365.1 Apogon talboti | reverse complement strand
AACATAGCATTTCCCTTAATGTACATTTCTGGGTCATATTTAATGTATGCGGAAATTACCAAAAATAGTCACTTGCCTGCTAATATTCAGGCCAATTTTTGCATTTTTGGGCCAGATTGGACCATATGGCGGGCCAGTTTTGGCCTGCAAGGCCTTATGTTTGACACCTCTGCTCTAGTATGAGAAGAGGTACAGTAGTCCAGTATTTTGTTTTCGGAAGTAAAGTGCTTTAAAAATGAAGGTTATCTACTGTTCATGAAATCTGAATGACAGGTTTTCAATACCAACATTTATTTTCAATGAGTCAGTGTAGAGAACTAACATAAGGATGGTATTTTAAAAAGACTGTTGCATCATGGGTTGTTGGTAGCATTAGAACTGCAGTGTTTGATCATTCGATAGTGTCAATGGGTGGAAAATCCATAGTGGTGCGGATTTACTACAGAGGTGTGAAAAAGTGGGTTCTCTTTTTCATAATGGCATGAAAAATGTCACATCATCCTCAGTGTTTTTTATTTGGACTGAGAGGAGAGAGCTGCAGAAGAATGGTGTGTATTTGTCAAATCCTAGCAATTTTTTTCTGCTGATTTTTTTTTTTTATGAAAATTACTAAATGGATGAATGAATTCTTCATATGATCTCCTTTTCAGATGGACTGGGCAGGTTTTGTCATTAAAAAACTAAAAGCGCTGTCAAAACTTTCCTCCTCAGCTGACATTCACTTTAAACTGTTTACCAGTTTTACCGTTGACTGATATTTTACAGACAGTGTTGCAGTAAGGGTCTGTAACAGTAGTGTCACTTTAAAACATCTGTTTCACACTAAGGGCTTCAGTTTAGTCCACTTAAAATACTTTAATAATTAATTAGTTGATTTTGCTGCTGGAGAAATAATGACATAAGAAATGATGACTTAAGCCACTCTAGAATTTACTTTAATTCATAAATGGTACATAGAGTTAAACTGATGTTTACGTAGATTAGATGTTGTTGTTTTTTTTTTTTTACCTTTATTTATTCAGGAAATAGACTCATTGAGATTAATGATCTCTTTTCTAGGAGTGTCCTGGCCAAGACAGCAGCAGCAGAAGTTACAGAGAATAGAAATTATAGCCATACAGTCACACTAAAAATGTATATAAAACACATAGTAAAACTCAAGTCGTAAAACCATACATAAACTATACTAATAACATACATATCAAACACCATCAATATGAATATAATGACCATATTCATATTTTAAGCCTTTTTGTGCTTTGATGCAACTATAGTTTAACTCATACATTAGTATTTTGTTACACACTTGTATTCTGAGGCTAATGCAACCCATTGCATAATTCTGAAAAGGCCTACTAAATCTGAATGTGCAGATGTGGATGTGAGAAAACACCATCAATTAATCAAAAGGTGCTAAAAGTATACAGCAATGTTCGTTAAAAGAATCTGAAAGCAGAAACCTGATTCAATCACTTAGAAAAACATTTATCCTTTCCCCATTCATTTAGAATGACTTGAATGTATTTAACCTTATTAAGGCTGCCATTATAACTAGCTGCCTAGGTGTCTTCATGTTTTCTTTGTAATAAAAGTGTCAGAAAATTCCTTTTTTGTCAATTCTTTTACACCTTTGTTTTCTTGAAGAACTTAAGTTTCAATATCTGGCCATTAATTATCATTATTATAAATAATAAATGCTTAAAACAGTGCTTTAGTAAAAAAGATACAAATAGACTTTAAGTTTTTAGCATATTTATTATCAGAAACAACTGTAAATGTCCATAACAAAACTTTTCGAGTTTGGAGAAATAAACTTTCAACTATTTTACATCTGCTCAAACATGCCTTTTGGTCTTGAACATTCAGTATCCATATTATGGCTTCAAATTTTTTGTTATTCCCAGGTGTTTTTTTTAGCCTGTGTGGAAGTCCTTTCTACTTGTAATAGAGTTCCACATTGCTACCGTAAAATGTTATATAGTGTCAGGAAACTCAAGATTTCAGTTTGAATTTTGTGGACAGCGCAAACAGTTCAGGAGTTACAGTAATTTTTTCCCTGTAAAGTACAAAATGCAGCGCCGGTGAGATTACAGTTGTTAAAGGGTTAATGTATTTGTAGATACTGTCAATCATTATCAGTTTTGCGATACTGTCAGTCTAGAATGATGTGGAAGTGCAATTTACAGTCAGACAAAAAAAATAAAAAAATCACACAGCAATATCCTCAAGAAACCAGAGAATACTGGAGGAAAATGTGCTTTGGTTGGTTGTTTCCACCTTACACTTTTGAAGAAAACAGTTGTTCAGATCATGAATCTACCTCAAAAGACCACCATATGATCTTTTGGCCAGATTGCCCAGACTTGGTTGAAATTCTTACAGTTCATGGACTCAGTTAATGGCGTATCATCTTCTGTCATCTTTACTACAGAAATGAACAAAGAGAAAATCTGTCAGAGAGCCAAAAACTACAGCTGTCACACATGATGAGCTCACAAAGACAGACTGAAAACTGCTGTCAGAGAAAATATTTCTGAGAGGAATCAACCCACTACAGTAACTCAACTACTAGAGGCTGCAGTTCTCTAACCATTATAGCTGTGTAACATGACTACAACAACAATATATCCCGTGAGAAAAGCAATTGGCAAGTTAAAATAAAAAGCTTGTATCTAAATCACCCTGTACTAAGTTAGGGTATGAAACATTGGACATTAGCCAGAAAACAGTACTTTGCTAATTATGCCACAGACCAGTGCATAAAAAAACACAGCTAATGTCTTTTATCACCTATACGTTCCAAATAGGTCTCCTGTTGATGACCATATTCATATTTTAGGCCTTTATGTATTTTGATGCAACTATAGTCCAACGCTTTAGCCTCTGATGTGTCTGTGGTGATCACTCTGAATGTAGGATTTATTTTAAATATTTATAAAAATTCAACTGTTTGCTCAATAGAAAAAATTTCAAAATGTGCTAATAGAATAGACCTTGTTCTTTCCATAGACATCTGAACATGCACAGTACACCACCCGCCACCTGTGTAATGGGGGAAAAACACAGAGCAGTGAGTGAGACTGACTGGTTTGGGCTTTTTCTTTATTACACCGTTTTCCTTCTTGGTTTTTTTTTTTTTGTTTGTTTGTTTTTACGGTTGTTTGCGGTGTTGTAGTGATTTTACTTTATTTGTTTTTACTGTGGTTTTACTGAGTTTTGACCGTGTAACTGCTTTTTGGAGTTCAACCAGGTGTCAAAAAGCAGCTAGACTGATATGGGGAAAAAAAGAGCCCAAAACAAAAACTGGGCCTAAATTCAAATCCTTGTTGTTCAGTGTGTTCCAGTTCACAGTTCATGTTCAACATCCTAAATCTCTTATTGATGTACATTCTGTGTCTTATTTAGTAAAAACCTGTCAAACTTCAATTCCTCTCTTTGTCTTTTCCTATTATTCCACCCTGTTTTGTCACCTAAAACACACAGTAAAGCAAAACCACTGCCAGATCTTGAAAGTCGAGCAAATTCAAAGCAGCCCATTTCACTGAAATAATGTCTTAGGGGTTAAAGGGTTAACTCATCTTTGTAAGTTCTCATTTGCCCAGGTCATCGTTCTTCTTAGTAGTTTTTCTCGATTCAACTAGTGACTATTCTTTTGACAATATTTCCAGATTCTGAGGGAAATCCTAAACATCTGAAGGAATACACCAGATTTAGAAGCTTCCAGCTGGACATGAAACCAACTTTGTTTACACACCGTTAAAGATTACGGTACAAAGAAATAACTGCAAAAGAAAGCTTTTTGGCTCAGCTTAGACTAATCCCATGATACCATGTTAAGATTCACAACAGAATAAATTTCTAATAATGCTAATAAGCCTTGAACGTTTGCCAGATAGAGGTTAATACTATAATCTCTTTGATGGGGGAAGACTGGAGAATATTCCAGGCTTTACTCACACACACACTCCAACACATGGTTTGACTGACATAAAACTGGTGCAATGGAAAACTCCTCTGTGACATTTCGACTTTACCACAACCAACTTTGTCACTTTTGCGTGTGGTAACAAAAATTCAGAGACGCCCGTCACAGCTGGAGACATTCCGCAGATTTAATTAGACTTTGTGTCCATCAGGTAAACTATGAATAATGCATTACTTTGCTCCCTGATGCAATCCTAACAATAGAAACTCAGCTTTGCCTGATACCAACCTAATGTGAGGGAATGAGATTTTAGCAGTTTTAAACTAAGACGGAATAGTGCAACACCAGTATCCACTGAACTTCCCAACATGCAAGTAAATATTACATTTCATTAGCCTCATCGCATAATTGTGTAAGTCATACATTACATAGACAAAAGTGTTGGGATCAGTCGTAACAGGGTCTGGGCTACAAAACAATAATGACAAATATCATAATATATTTTTTATATTGTGATTGCATTGGTTCGTTTGGTTTAATTTGTTAACTTTACTTCTAAAATGCCTCAGAGATGATTTTTAATTGATTTCTCTCAACACTTTTTTTTTAAATCCATGACTATGATTTTAAATGTTCTACCTCTAAATTTCTCTAAAAATCTCCCATTAAACTTTAAGTAAATATTGATGTTTATATCTCATACCAGCATGAACAGGACATCTTACATGATGTGTCCCAATATTTTTGTGCATATATTTTATAAAAATCAATATTTCCTGAAAGTTGTGATTTTCTTCCTAACTGAGATGTGAAGAAAGTAGATGTCTAGTTGTGATAGAAAATTAATATTTACAGTCAGGGCATGAAAAATATTTTTAGAAATTTTGAGGTAGAATATTTAAAATCATAGTCATGGATAAAAAAAAAATCAATGTTGAAAAAAATTAAGTAAAGACCATCTCAGGCATTTTAGAAGCAAAGATAACAAGTTAAACCAAACTAACTAATGCAATGATATTCATGACAATATTAATTATATTATTAGACATTTATCGTTATTGTTTGTAATCCAGACCCCTGTTACAAAAGAAACACCTGAATTCAATGTGTCCCAATACTTTTGTCCATATAGTGTATGAATACTATAAGGCTACCGGTTTTCCCCCGTTTTTCTGAGCTCATGGAGTTTACTCAGATCATGAACAGAATCGCCAAAAAAAGCAGAAGACCAAAACAAAATGGCTGTAACAAATTGGCTCCTCACATCTGTTCTCCACAACAGCTCGACTAAATGAGCGGGTTCAACAGGAACTACAAACGGAGCAGGTGTAGCCCCCACTGGGTCCCTTCCTACCTTTTTGAAAGTCTATCCACCCCTCCCAAATCCCCGGCTCCAGTGGTGCTTTGGCTGGAGTTGAGCGGACATAGGAGACACAGATGAAAATCGATTAAATGGTTACAGCTCACAGGGATGGGAAATGTGTCAGCCATGATCCAGACCCAGCTTGGTCTTATTACCACCTAATGCACTTCACTTTGGTATCAGCCAGCGCCTTAAAGCTCGACATGATTGCTTGTCCTTTCCTTTGTGATTTCTCATTAACTCTGGAAAGGTGAGGGAATGAGAGCCGAGGTTTTACCGATCTCTACAAGCTCTCTTTGGAGATGAATTATACTTTCTGATGATGTTAAAAAAAAAAAAGACCAAAATGGCATGTTTTTGTTTCCTTGGACAGTGTGTGTGTTTGTTAGTAATTAGTCCAAGAAACTGAATTCATTTGCAAATATTTGTGTCGGCATACTTGTGTGGCCATGGCAGGTAGGAATGTGAGCTCCATATTGTAAAGAATGAGTGGAAAAATGCTTTCATTTGCTAATTTTATGCATACTAATGTTTCACAATGCAATTGTTATTTTTAAGTGCAACTCATGATCAAAGACAAGCAGACATTGGTGTTTTAGTGCATTATTTCATATAAACAGCCGCCATCGACCAAAACATCTACTGATCTAAAATGATTAATCCCTGTTGATCCATTAACCCTATCAATACATGTAAATAATTGGTGTAAAATGCAGTCGGTCATCTTTTCATGGTCATCAGATATGACCCATTTGGATGTTCAGAGGCTGCATAGCTACTGTGGAAACACAATCATCTTCTACAACATTGATTCACCAGTAAAACTCATGGAGTTGGATCAATGACAGTGGAATAACATGAAAAAATGAAGCAAAAAGGAATAAAATGAACAACTAAATTAACAAAAACAGCCAAAGTCATCAATAAAATGAACAAAATTGACAAATATAATAAGTAACAGGAACAAAATAAGCTACAAACTGAATAAAATTGAAGAAAAAATATAAACTATGGAGTCTGATAAATGACAGTGGGTGGAGGCACTTCTTTTTATGATCAGGTATTGATATATTTGCTGAAAATATCACTTTTTCTTGAGTTCTCTCTGTTTTGATATAGTAACCTTAGAATTTACTCTGAGCTTTTACAAACATTCATGTGATTATTATATTAAATATAGGAAAATACATGATTTTCACTGAAAAAATGCAAAATATATAATAATAAATGATGATAAATACATTAATTCATATTAACCCATAAAGACCCAAACATCGAGTGGTGACCAAAACCATCTACTGATCTAAAATGTTTAACACCCGTTGATCTACTCATCCCATCAATCCATGTAAATAATTGGTGTAAAATGCAGTTTGTCATCTTTTCATGGTCATCAGATATGACCCATTTGGACATTCAGAGGCTCCATAGTTACCATGGATACACCATCATCATTTTGATTTATTAAACCTTTGAATTTACTCTGAGCTTTTAGGAACATCTACATGATCAGTAAATTAAATATAGGAAAATACATGATTTGAACTGAAAAAATGCTATGGTGTGATGTAACATTTATACATTCTTTAATTTTCCTCTTGTTTGGGGACCCCGCAAAGTCTAGAAGTCCAGAAAAATGTATTAAACCTGGGACATTAAGCTTCTCCAATAAGCACAGACAAAAGGAAACATTTGCTTATAAAAGGTTATTCCATCCACCAGCTTGTGTGTGTGTGTGTGTGTGTGTGTGTGTGTGTGTGTGTGTGTGTGTGTGTGTGTGTGTGTGTGTGTTTATGTGTTGGCCAGGTTTGTGATGTGCATGTGTGTGTGTGTTTACCTTCTGCGGGGCAGCCCAATACACATCTTTGCCGCAGGTGATTGTCAAGTTGCCTAACTCAGCTACGGAAGATTTGAGAAGAAGCATTTGCCAGGACTCTAAACTCCTCTTCATCTAATGAAATGTCACTGGACTAGAGATATTGAGGAGCTCACCTGAGAAATGTCCTTTCAGCTGGTGAGGTGTCACTGATGTGCCAAATGTCATCTCTGTAAGAATCAAGAAGAGCAGGTTTGCCAGGACTCAGTGAGCCTCAAAGCCAGCAAGATCTGAGCCAAAGGTGGAAAGAGTAACTATTTTACCCTATAGCTGATATACTATTATTATGGGTAGTGTGAAGAAATACTGCAACAGGCAGAATGTCTTGAGATTAAATAGAAATTTACTGCAAATTAACTCAATAATGACTGTTTACATGCAAACTAAAATCCTGTTATTTTTTTCATGAATTCTGAAAAAGATATTTGGTAAAAGTTGTTTACGTGACATCTGTTGAATTTAGAATGATAGTATTTGATATAATATTAGTGTGAATATTAACATACTCAAAATAACCTGCTAAAGCCAACAAAAATGCAACAAATGAAATATAATCACAGGGCTTTCCTACATGTTCTCAGCCGTGTGGGTGTGGTTGTAGTTTTGTAAGTTTTTGTGTCTGATTTAGTGTCAAAGACTCTGCAGATCATCCCATGAGAAGATGTCATGTTTTTCAATAAAAATGTACACATTTTAACATCATTCCACACCGTTGCTATCTATTTATATAAGAATAATACTTGGAAAAATGTTAAAGTAGATGTTAACTCTTTAAAACCTGACCCATCATCCTTGACACACCCTGTGCATAAGCAGTTTGGATGGCTTTAACTCTTTCACTGTTCGTGCAACTGGAAACATTCCAATGGTTTCTTAAACCTGAGACATTGTGCTTTATAGGTTCTATTGGGTCATTAAGGTAATTTCACTCATGCCTGTACGAGAAGTTGGAGAAGTAGCCATTTTAGCAGTATTATAGACATGCGGGAAAATTGTAAATGACTGCTAGATTTTGAAAGTTCTCTGGAAAAATAGGCAAAAGGACTCACTTACAGCATATTTTCTAACCTTTCTATAGTCAAAATAATAAGAAAAAAAAGTCCAGATTGACCATTTTAGGCTTAGGGTTTAAAGGGTTAAACAAATACCATTCAATTAAAACTTGCTAAAGAAGTTCACAGACCAACTGCAACTAATAGATTTGGGGGAAAGTAATTTAGTTTTAATGTTCTCTATAAAAAGCCCAAATCGTTATTTAGGGAAAAAATTAACGACAATATCTTTTTAAATACTGCTACCACTACTACTACTGATGATGATGATAATAATAATAATAATAATAATAATAATAATAATACATCTGTGTTGGAGGAATAGGGGTGAATTCAATCGAAAATTAGTCTGAAGTCATTTTACCATATAACATATGACATATCTGTCTCTAAAAAGGATCATTTTATTCTATTCTGGCAGATTTCAACACGTATAAATACATTTTAACACATTTTTACCACAGAGCTAGCTACTTAAGCTAACAGCTGAACTCACCAGGAGCCATGTAAACGTAGCTGTGGAATAACTTACCTGCTTTATCCCTATTGTTATGCTAAGTTTTCTGATTTTATCTGAGCTGTAAAGGTATGTTTAGTAACTAATACCTAGAAGAATGACTAAGTGCCTTTTTAAATTTGTTTTTTCTAAGTGTGTTTTTCACTATACTGCCTTTCTCCTCATTCTGTTCACCAGTAGGGGGTGCTCAGGTGTTACACATTAATTATGGCTCCATTCCATTTCAGTGTGTCAGGAAGCTGTACCATATAAGCCTTAATGTTTTAAATGGATGCACCGTAATGGAACCCAGCCAGTGTTTATCATCAAATATATGGTACTATTTTAATGGAATTCATTGTTTTTAAGGATAAATGTTATGTTTTGTTGAGGAAATAGTGTAATTTCCCTGATAGGAGGACCCGCTTCTTTCAATTCTTAATGCTAAACTCTCTAATTATTCATTTAAATCAATCATATTTTATGTTAAAGTCAGTTCGCCTATATTGTTTTGTTCCAGCTGAGTAGATATAATGAAGAATATTTCAAGAAAAATATTAATTCAGCCCAATAGCTGTTTGTAATTTCAACTGGCAAATACCCCTTTAACACAAAGGAAAGCACTCCTTTTCAAAGCCTGCATGGGTGTGTTTTCCTATTTGACAGTGTTTGTGGTTAGTGGAACAAAAAAGTGAATGAAAGTGCTGTTTTTGAGTCCTCTTATCCTTTAACAATAAAGTAAAAAAAAAACCAAAAAAAACTGCTGTTCATGTTATTCATTAGCGAACTCCATTTACAGCATGCACCTCTGTTTGAGATCACGATTGCCACCTTAGACACACATCTTTAACTCCGAGCATCTAAGAGCATCAAAGAAACATCAACTAGTGAAAGCTACTTGAGGATAAAAGTTGAAAGAGAACTGGTTTTAAAACTTTTATTGCCAATCAAAATAGGATAAAAACAACATCCTTGAATCCCTTAATGAGTTGTTTGTTGAGCACCTGGTACAAATGGGGTGATATATTTACCCAAAGCTTAGATAAACACCATTAAGACTGAACAGTGACATATGGCTCAGATTAATTTTTGTGTTAAAAAATATACAACTCCCAGCTCAGTGATGAGAAGTGATTATACAAGTCTAGCAATATTCAGATGGGTAAGGTATTTTCTTATATTTAAGTCACTGATCACGTAGATGTTCATAAAAGCTGGGGGCTATTCTATCAGAAACAGAGAAAATGGAAAAAAGTGACTTTTTCAGTCAAATCTATCATTAAATGAGCATAAAAACAACTGTCATTTATCAAACCACATAGTTATATTTTTTCTTCAATATTGTACAGTTTGTTTTTTTTCCTTTTGTTCTTGTTGCCAATTATGTTTCTCATATGTTTGACTTTGGCTGTTTTTGTTCATTTTGCTGTTCATTTTATTCCTTTTTACTTAATTTTTCCATATTTCATTATCATTGATCCAACTCCAGGGGTTTTACTGGTAAATCAGTGTTGTAGAAGATGACAGTGTTTCCACGGTAACTACAGAGCCACTGAACATCCAAATGGATCATACTGTATCTGATGACCATGAAAAGATGACAAACTGTATTTTACGCCAATTATTTACATGTATTGATAGAATTAATGGATCAACAGGTATTAAACAGTTTACATCAGTAGAAGGTTTTGGTTTTTGAAGGTTAACAGACTAAATACAGGGTTCTGGATTCTGGGTTATGAAGTTATGAACTCTGCTAATTTTTCATGTGTTCTGCACATTTTCTTCACACTTTAGAAGTATTTGTTTACTTTGAAGCCATATTTTCCTAATTTTTCAAGTATTTTGCTCATTTTATTGACATTTTCTGAGTTTTTGTACATTTTATCTGATGAGGTAAAACTGCATTTTACCTCAATTATTTACACCACTTTAGACCAGGAGATGCTTTTGGTCGATGGTGAATGTTTAGGTCTTTTAGGGTCATCAAGTTGACTTAATGTTGTCGGATTAGTCTTTGATATTTTAGATCAGTAGATGGTGTTGGTCGCCAGATCTTTATTGTTTAAAGCTGCACCTCAATGTGAAATCACAACATTAAGTCGAAGGCAAACACTCGATCTGAACTTTCTGTGCAAACACTAGTACGGTTCCTCAAGTCGTATTTCCACTTGTTCTGTGCTTTAATAAACCAAAGGATACATATTTTATTAAACAAAGGAGAAATGTAGGACGGCTGATGTACAATGCACAAGATTCACTCAATGATATCACCAAAAGTTGCAGTGCCGACATCCCTTCCTCCACTTTAACGCTTCGCCCAGGACTGATTGAATCTGACATGGCGTCTGAATCGGATCTATTAGACTGTAATATAGATTGGAAAGTGGGTCAAACATTAAAAAAAATAAATGTATAAAATCTTGACCTCAAATATTGACATAAATAATGTACCATAAATCATCAGGATCATTATAAAGGAAGGAGATGGGGGTGAGGGAAGAGGCTAAATGAGTTACAGTGATAGAGATTGAAGGGAGGCCGTCAGGTCTGGAGATTGGAGAGGGTGAGTGGGAGCGAGAGACATAGTGGAACACATGGAGAGAGAGAGAGAGAGAGAGCGAGACAGGAAACAGCTGCAAACCAACGATGTCTGAGCAGCTTTGGTTTCTATTTCTGATCCACACCTGGCTTTCATCTGAATCAAAGTCCTTTTCTGTAGTGACACACAATACACACAGGCTTAGATTTATTTGTGTGTTTGAGTGTGTTACCAAAGGTGTCTATCTCTGTCAGATCATGAAAGGGAATCTAATAAATTTAACATGGATGTAAGCATTGTGAAACTACAAACAGTATCTGCTTTAGACACAAACACCCACCTATTATTGACACACACTCAGTCGCTGCCTTTTCACTCCCACACAGACTTAATTGTAAACTCCAGACATATTCAGAGAGGCGATAATGGTGGATATGATTGCAGCAACTTGGTCAGTCACAGTAGATCAATGGCTTGTTAGCGATGGACAATTGCAGCTTTCAGTATCCATGTCTGACTCCAATCACAAATGAGCTGCAGCTGGATTAGCTACCTGACTATATTAGAAATCTGTCAGGCCGACTGTATTTGTATGCAGGATGAAAGTGAGCGGTGCACTTAATCAGACTGGAAACTCTGACATAATGGCTTGTTTAGGACTATTGGAAAGTATACTATATGGACAAAAGTATTGGGACACGTTGAATTCAGCTGTTTCTTTTCTTTTTTCAGGATACAAAGCAATAATGACAAATGTCATAATATAGTTTTATATAGTGATACATATCATTGCATTGGTTAGTTTGGTTTAAATTGGTATCTTTGCTTCCAAAATGCCTCAGAGATGGATTTTTACTTAATTTATCTCAACATTGATTTTTTTTCTTTTTTTATCCATGACTATGATTTTAAATGATCTGCCTCTAAAATTCTAAAATGTTTTTTGTGCTCTGACTGTAAATAAGGAAATATTGATGGACAAAGTATATGACTAAAAATATTGGGACACATTATGGCTACAGTTTGTAAAATGTCCTGTTCATGCTGATTTGAGATAAAAAACTTCAATATTTTCTTAAAGTTTAATGAGAGATTTTTCTTCTTAAGTGATATGTGATGGAATTAGATGGTTAGTTGTGGTAGAAAATTATTATTCACAGTCATGAAGAAAAATGTTTTAGAAATTTAGAGGCAGAACTAGTCATGGATTAAAAAAAAAAAAAAACAATCAGTGTTGAGAGAAATTAAGTAAAAACCATCCTTGAGGCATTTTAGAGGCAAAGATAACAATTTAACCCAAACTAACCAATGCAATGCAATGATATTCATCACTATAAAAAACTATATTATGACATTTGTCATTGTTTTGCAGCCCAGACCCAAAAAAGAAACACCTGAATTCAACATGTCCCAATACCTTTGTCCATATAATGTATTTATAGGGGTTTCTCCAAAGGTTCAAACAGATAAGATCCAGTTATTTTACTATTGTATGGATTTTAGCTGCTTGTCAAAACATCAACCTATTTGTGGATGTCAGAATAGCTTAATCATGTCTTGATGTCTTTATTTTGTGTTGTTAAGCAGATTGTCTATCAAACACCATATGCAAGGCAGGTTCAGACCATTATGGGCCCTTTGTAGCATTTGGTTTGGAGTCTTCACCACCACAGCGTCACTGACACTAACTGTGGTTAAGGCTTGAGGGATATGACTTCTGATTGTAACGTTAACCCTGCAGAATGTGTTTGCATCAAGAACTCACTCTAACCGCCTGGCCCCTCACCATAATACTGTGTTTATGTGTGATAACTGTTGACAAACTATATTCTCTTGTAAGGGCTCTGGGCCCCCTCTTACTGTGTGTGACGCAATATTTCTACTGCCGGTATCGGTTCAACTCGCCTCGACTCTGCAGGGTTTTTTTTGGCGTTTCTACTGTGCGAGAGCAGGGGCATTCATGTTCACCTTGCAGGAAAAACTGCAAGCAGGCCAAAGTGATGCAAAAAGTGAAATAGACATTGGTCTGATAAATAATGCAGGATATAAAAACCATACACATGAACTTTTTCAAACTCTAACATTTGATCCAGTTTAAAAAAGCACAACTAATAGTTAACCCTGCTTTTTTTTTGGAATATTTTATTTTAGATTTTTTTCAAGAACGAAGGTACAGTTACAGACTGACAAGACAAAGTCAAATCATGGACTCACAATGACCGGAAACAAGAAAGTTGGAAAATACATAAATAGATAAGGATAAAAACAAACAGACAAACAACAAAAAAGAAAAATGAGAAAAAAAAAAACATTACACAGATGAAATTCCTTATGCACTAATTGAAGCTGCAGAGAGAGACAAAGTGTAACATTACAACTCATAGATCCTGTCAAGCCCAGCTCGAATAACGAGAAATGTATCAACCTGGAGTGCTGGGAGTGCTGGTAGGTTTTTCATATAATTTAAAAACAGTTGCCATATCTTGTAAAAAGTCCTACTTTTTTGCATCCAATAGGTTATTTTCTCTAGGGACACACAGCTATTGATTTCACAAAGCCATATTTTGATTGGAAGCGGGGTGTCTGTTAACCCTTTAAGACTCCCATTTTAACAGGCCACCTAGGTGTCTTCTTAGCAATAAAAGTGTCAGAAAATGTCTTTTGCCTATTCATTTGCACTTTTGTTTTCACAAAGAACTTAACTTTCAATATCTGCCCACTAATTATCATTATTATAAATAATAAATGCTTAAAACAGTGTTTTAGTAAAAAAGAAAAAAAAAGGACTTGAAGTTTTTAGCATATTTATTATCTGAAACAACTGTAAATGTCCATAATGAAACTTTTTGAGTTTGCAAAAATAAACTTTCAACTATTTAACATCTGCTCAAACATGGTTTTTGGTCTTGAACGTTCAGTATCCTTTGTGAAAGTCTCTGAAACAGTTCCTTTCTACTTGTAATAGAGTCCTACATTGCTGCCCTAAAGTGTTATACAGTGTTGGAAAGCTCGGGATCTCAGGTTTTCGATGCCATTTGAATTTTGTGGATTACATAAACAGTTCAGGAGCTAAAGTAATTTGAATGTTGTAAAGTGCAAAATGTGGCGCCAGTGAGATTGCTGTTGTTAAAGGGTTAAAGCAAGACATAAATTACCTCCAAATAAAATACAGAAATTGTTCTCATGGAGAGAAGGGGGAAGCTGAATGTAAAAATGCATTGTGTCAGAACAACTGTAAAAAGGATGTGTGTTTGAATCACAGGGGTTAAATTATGGAATAGTCGAACAGATGAATTAAAGCACAGTAAAACATAAACCAGTTTAAAAGAAAATATAAAATACAATTTTTAATAAATATAAGGATGTGGAAAGGCATTTTAATCCAGGACAGTAATGGCAGTGTTTAAAGAAAAAAATTTAACTGTATTCTTCTGTTCTGTTCTTTATTTAATTCGAGTTGTGTGTAATGGGAACATATAGGTTTATACTTCTGCCTTTTTAAACATGGCAAGAAAAGGAAATGTAAAAGTGCTATTGTTACAGGTCTCACGATGATGACCGGCAAGCAGATAATGTTTCCTGTTAACACAGGAGAAATAATGAGACGGCGACGCTAGCTTGTTCTCAGTTCAGCCTCACTCAACGGAATCATTTTATTAACACCTGTTATTTTCTTTGACTCACTGTCATTTGTTGTCTTTTTTTTCTTCATGTCAATCAACATGTTATTAAAGTCAAAATCATTTCTTTCACATTTACATGTTTTCATCATAAACCAAAAATAACAATAAAGTCCCATTCCTAATGAATGCATCACATAATGCATCAGGTCACTTTCAAATTCCCTCCCCTGGTCATGGTGTAGTTTCCATGGGTAACCGAACCGGGGGGTGAAATCGTTGAAGAGTTTCTCCGCGGCTGTCTTTCCATTCTTATTTCTGGTGGCGTAAGCCCAGGCATACCTGGTGAAGTGATCCAGGACAACAAGAATGTTTTCAAAGCCACCTTTGCTTGGCTCCAGGTGTAGTCAATGGAAACTAATTCTAAGGGTGAAGTGGAGATAATGTTACCCATTGGTGCTCTGATGTGGGAGACAGGTTTTTTCTGCTTGATGCAGGGACACTTCCTCGTTACATAAACCTCAATGTCACATTTCATGTATGGCCAATAGAACTGGTCTCTGGCTAGACCCAGGACCCTTTCAGTCCCCATGTGACCCATATCATTATGAAGGTGTTTCAGGACCATGGGGTGGTACTACTCAGGCAAAACAAGCTGGCTCCTGGATTGTTCTCCTGTAAAGCAGTCCATTTTGAAGGTGAAGTTTCCCCCATTGGTAAGGAGCTTTCTTGTGGGGCCACCTACTCTCCTCTTCATGTCACTGGTCAGGTTGTTAGTTGTCTCTTTTAATCTGATGACTTGACTCATGACAGGATCATCCTGTTGAGATTTAACAAGTTTGTCATGGTGTATAGTTGAGAGCAGTTCTGGTGACTGTGGAGTTGGCAGGTTCAATACAGCAACATAGGCAACATCCTGCTTCTTCGCAACTCTACTGCCTTCCCATGTTGCCGCTACAGTGTCTC
>JAPQRQ010000013.1:12456071-12473454 GCA_037367365.1 Apogon talboti | reverse complement strand
TTTTTACAGGTAATCAACACAATTACTTTACATTAATGAACTGCATCATTTCTATTTTCTTATGATTAGTGAAAAATTCCTTAATCATTTCCACACTTGAGAAAGCTATGGCACAATTTGTGATATGACAGTTTTATCCTGAACAGCACAAAAAATACGATAAACACATGCTATACATATAGGAAACAATTTATAAACCAACAACTGCAATCCAGTATCTTACTGGATAATTTGCACAAAATATCATAATATCCAACCAAGCATGAAGAAAAAATAAACAGAACCATTAAAAAGCATTAGAATGTTTTTCACAGCAGGTGCTTGACTTGTTAAAGCAGATAACACAGGTGTAATTGGCGACATTAAAAATGTTTGTATCCGATTTCAATTAATCAGTTTCAGGCCTTGGTATTTTCTGTGCTGGTTCAATGGAATAAGCCCTTGGGCAGCTAAATGGAAGAGAGTTATTGTTAATGTTAATATCACAAGCAGTGAGACTTACGCTGTGCCTGCTTTTACAAGTCAAAATGAAAATGGTCTGTTACAATCCATCACAGCTGGGCTCATTGCTCTGTAATGTTTGAGGTGTTTAACAGCACAAAGCATTCATGCTCAGTAGCAAAAATGACATATTTTATGGTCATTTTAATTTTAATCACAAAATTGAAAATTAATTATTAATTATATTCATTGTTAACAAATCCCCTCTTCTAGTCCACCTGCAGCCCTGTGTTAGGCTGCAGAATACAGCTTTTATTTCAGTTATGCAGACATTTGTATTATATCACATGTGTTTGTTTTGGAAATATTAAGCATTACATTTACAATTACAATAACTTAGAGATCAATCTGTATCTGAACCGTGCTATACAGCGGATAAGTGGGTTGAGTTTTGTATTAAGCCTTTTTTGTCAGCATTTGACATCACAAATCTGATTTGTTTCAGGTTTGTCAGGGGGACAGTATGTTCAACCCCAACTGCATAAAAGGTGTGATGCTGTGTACAATCTAAATATAAACAGAATATAATGATTTGCAAATGTGGAACATGGAAAACATCACAAGAATAAAGTGAGGAAATTGACTATTTTAAGCAAAAAATACAGCAATTTTGAATATGTCAGCAGCACACCTCCAAAAAGTTGGGACAGGTCCATGTTTCCCATTATGTAGCTTCCCCTCTTTGTTTAACAGCAGTCCAGAACCATCTGAGATCAGATACTGGATCCTCTACCAGATTTGGGAGAGAAATGTTGTTCCATTCTTGTCTGACATAAGATTCTTGGTGCTCAATATTATTCTTTGAGGTATATTTGTTTCATGATGCACCACATGTTTTCTATCAGTGAAGGGTCTGGACTGCTGCAGGCCAGTTCAGGACCCAGACTCATCTACTATGAAGCCATGCTGTTGTAGTCGATGCAATATATGGTTTAGCAGTTTCCTGCTGAAATATGCAAGGCCTTCTCTGGATTGAAGCATGTGTTGCTTTAAAATCTGTATCTATATATTAAAAGCCAAGTGGCCTCTGTGTGCGTGCATTTGTGTATGTGTGTCCGGGGATTCACACAAAATCCAGAAAGAGCTGACTGCTGCAGTTTGTCATACTTATGTATTTTTGGTCAAGGAAGAGACTAGCAAAAAGGGTAAGGTGATAGGACCAATATTTTGGGAGATATTTGTAGTTTTGGAATGCAAGAGCCTTACAATCACGTTGCTATGACCAGAGTGCTTTGGCCGTAACTGCTGGACAAATGCAGTACATCATACACAAATACACAACACCATGAAAACCACCACATCTAAAACCCGTGGATCCCCACAGATCAATGCACTAGTATGCATTTAAGCACTAATGATGTCTTTCCATATGTTCACGCTGCAATTTCCACAGGCACTAATGCAACCCAATACCATCACAGATACAAGCTTACAGGTCAGAGATGTGTGGCCATGTTTTCCAAAAAAAAAAAATTTTTTTAAATCATTTCGATTCATCCCACCTCAGAACAGTTTGCCACGGCCCGTTTTAAATGAGCTTAGACTTAATATGGCCTTTTGGAACTAGGGTTGCATCTTACAATATTGAATAGCCTCTGCATTGGCATCCAATTGAAGAATGAGGACTGTGAAAATGATGCTCAGCATTTTTTCTTTCCAAAGATACACACATTTTGATGTTTATCTAGATGGTACAACAGATGTATGTGTACTTCAGATGATTATTTACAGGCTAAACTTAATTCAAAACTATAGTTAATAAACTTGTTAACCATAAAACCAAGAAAATGATAAGAGAATCAATACTGTAGTTCCTCAAAAATCCTCTTGTGCTATGTTCATTTCTGTCATGACTGGGCATTTTATGAAAGGTTTGTTTAACTGAAAAAATCTCCAGTTGCCTCCACTTGATGTTGGCTTAATGAGACTGTTTCTAGATTGTGGGATACAAATACTCATCTGAGCTCTAAAGTGATGACCAATTAGTAGATAATTCTGAACATGCTAAAAACAACATGTATTCATGTTCCACAGCCACCAGCATATAAACAAGCAGAATTACAGAGAAGCACTTGAGGCAAATGGGAATGCATTGTTTGATACTGTGCATGCATATATAGTATAAAGGGGATGGCTTTGATTTAGACAACATCCAGGAGTATCTCGAAAATGAGCCTCTGTTCTGACTTAAGTCACTGACTGTGTGTGTCAGTGTGTGTTTCCAGAGCTCATTGCAGGAGTTCTCAACTGAACCCTCTCTCTTTTTTTTTTTTTTTTTTTTTACGATGACTTAAATGTCCCAGATCTGTCTTTGACTCAGCATCGTTTTTTTTTCAAGCGTGTGCAGATGTTTATGTTTGTGTGCTTTCATATGCACATGCACGTGTGTGTTTCCACCGCCTCACATTATTCTATTCAAACATTAACATTTCATGGACGAAACTAAGGTTTGTCAACTGGATCTCATCAAAATTTCATCCTTAATTATGAAAGCAGAGCTGGAGGGAGATTCCCCCCCCCCCCCTCCGTGAGGTGAAATACTAGACTGAGGCAAGTGAAGTGAGCTGGCAGTAGAGGCGAAAAAATCAATTCCCACCAGGTTATTGCCTGTGAAAACTGGGTGCTTGGTCATTTTAAATAAGCCAAGAAGGCACATAAACACTCTTAATGATCTGTAGATCAGAACTCCCACTAGTCTTCATCTCTGGTGCTTCCGAAACTCTCAACAAAAGTCACTCAGTCCTGACTGTGATCTTAAAGTAAAAACAATTGGCTCACTTTCACTAAATAAACCTTAAAGTTACTTCAGGCCAGTGAGTCCTGCAACCTGACAGAGGCATTCCACCAGTAAGACCCTCCTGATCCAAAAAATGTGATTATTTTTAAAAGGTGTCAATATTTAGTGACCTCTTTTAAATATTGCATAACAGTCTATTTTTTTTTTTACCAAGAAATTGGGTTCCTAGAAAAAGCATGTCGGCAAATCTCCAGCTTTCCTTACAGCAAGTAAACGCTGTCACGATGTTTGAAAGGGTTTTAAATGTCACAGCAAGATCCAAGAATCACAACATCTCTGAAAAGTTAAGAAACACTTTTACTGCTGCTGTGAACTTTGGAGCAGAGGGATTCCCAGAGGGTTTCTAGAAATCAGGTGAAATTCTGTCAGCATGTGTGACTAAAGATGCAAAATAAATAAAAATAATTCAAGGGCAGAAAGAAATGGAAACACCCTGTGAAGAGTTATAATATATACAATTAAAGAGGCTGACCTCATAGTAAATGAACAGAGTAACTAACAAAACATAATACAATATGGTGATAGAGTGATTCTTGCTACTGTTTGTGTAACTGAACAAGAACAATACTCATAAATTGGCAAAATGTATTCACTGCATTGTGATGATGAATTGATATGGAACAATATTTTGTGTCTTGTGTAGCATCTGGAAGAGTAATATTTACTGTCAATGTATTGTAAAGTACAATATTCTCCACATATTAGTATTTGGAGCCACCTCCTTTAGGATCCTTTCACCATATTATGTAACTATTGTATTGCTGTTTTTTAAAGGACTATAATCAGCCAAACCTGAGGTTCACTATTTTCTTGAAGCTGTATTTTTAAGTCTAATGTTTCTTGCCATCCATCTTGAAGCTGCAATTATAAGAAATTCACACCCTCTTCTGGGCTTTGTCAGAAAAAGAGCAATTATATTGACTGCACCACTATCAGTCGCCACTGTAGATGATATTTTACTCTGATGTCCAAAAAAACAACTTTATTTCCCCCAAGCTGAGACATATCCTAGTCACTTCAGCTCAGCACTCTAGGGATCACTAAGTATTTGATTAGTGGTCAGCCTGGCTGTCTCAGAAGCAAAATGTGCACTCTGAGTTTCATACAGATACTAGATGCAGTTTGTCATGACGTAACTGAAGAAGGAACAGTACCCATAAAAGCAGTGGCCGATCTAAAAAAATAATAATAATAATAATAATTACATAAGGTGCCAAATAAGTGGTATGGGAGGACATGATAATAAATAAAATGGATGTGACATAAAATCCATAAATATAATTTCAAATTATTTATGGTTTTATCATGTTATGTATCAACACACTACCCAGATTTTCTTAAAGCACTACAGGAAGGCATAAAACAGGACTCGTGTTTTACATTTCCAAGAATTTGACATCCGAGATGAAATAAAGTAGAATTTCTCAAACGTGGGAATGCAGAAGTGCCCCTGTATTTTGCATTTGGGCCCACTCTTACATAGCACTAGTTTTAAACATCTTACTTATAACACTGGTCTACAATTTTTTACAATTTTCTGCTTCAGAGATTAAATGTCCTTAATGTTACATATTTTAATAAGATTAATTGGAAAACAAATGACAGAAGTGCTGGTTTGCTGATGTTTTCAAGATATATGATAAAGTGTTATTACACATATATATTGGTTTATGTACATTTATGCACTAGATTTGTAAATTGTAATGTTATTGTAAATCTTCCACTAGATAGAACCTGTAAAGTGAATGTATTGTAATGTGCAGACAGTGTTTTGAAGTAGATCTGGTAGCTCTGAGACAAATATTCCTTTGGAGTAAAACCCATTCTCTCTTTAATTCTCGAATTTTACATTTTGACCCATGACTGTATCTTGGAAACTTCAGCCAACCAGCATTTTTGATGTGTTTTTTTTTTTTTAATCAGTGACTCACACCTGGTAAAATTTCACTACTTTTATTCTGGGAGCATTTTACTTGTAGACCAATGTAATATCAGTGTTTTTTGCGTTCTCTTAAACTACAAAAATACACAAATATACATCCAATGCATTACCAGTCCTAGCCTTTGGTGCTCTCTTTTCCTGAGGCTAATTACGTAAGTGAAAAGTTCCTTGTACTCCATCTTGAAGTTGCTATTATGAGAAATCCACACCCTTCTTCTGGGCTTTGTCAGATATGGATCAATAATATTGACCGCACCACTATCAGTCACCGCTGCATGTGGTTTTCCTTCTAAATAAAAAAAAAAATCGGCTTTATCTCCTGAAAAACAATAGCTGAGATGCATTTTAGTTATTACAGCCCAGCCCTGTGGGGATCAAACCAGTAACCATTTGATTAGTAGTCAGCCTCCCTGCCTCTCCAAACTGAAACATACCTTCCAGATATGATTGCGCCATAATCATACCAAAAATAATGTGGGTGCAATCAGAGAATGATTTGGAGTCAAGCTCTGAGCTTCAAGCCTCCCACACACACACACACACACACATATACAAACGCCTCCTTATACTGTATGTATGTCACCCAGTCTTTTATATGGTCGGCTTCCAGTACCCAGCGCTGTAGCATCGCTAGTTTCAGCACCTTGGACAGCGCCACTCTGAGTCAATAACACTAACAACTCCAACGAAGTTATGACGCAAGCCTTAAACTTATCAATTAGGCGTCTTACCTCCGATATCTGGCCGGAGTGTTTTGTCATATTCCTTGAGCAAATTGTTCAGTATAAGTGTGGCATCCTCCTGGTGCGACCTGGGAACCAGCATTTGATTGACAGTCGTATCGTGCTGATCTTCATCGTCGTCGCCATATTCCAGTTGATCAGAACTAAAAAAAGGAAGAGGAGGGTGGGGGCAATGAAAATGAAGAGGGGGGTCGTTAATCACGTCAGGTTTCTCTGCTGCCTGTTCTACCCTTTAAATAAAAGCCGTTGTCATGAAAAACTTTGTCGCAGCAGCAAAACATGGAAAATGATTTCGTCTTCTTTTGTGAATGAGTTTGAATAAACACGCAGCCATCCTGCTTTCATGTTGAAAATGATCATCAAACCCTAAACGAGTCGTAGACACTGTATTTTTGACTCTTCACTTGTGTTTTTTTTTGTTTTGTTTTTTTTTAATCTCTGAGCGTGTGTGTGTCTGTGTGTGTGCATTTGCGGGGAAAGCCCTCAGAAAAACACCACATGCATTATCAGGCAGAGTCATTCACAGGAAAAAAACGCAATTTCACTTCTATTCTGCAAAAATCAATTCTGAACTTTTATAGCTTCAAAGACTTTCAGCTGTTGATCATGCGAATAAAATCTGTGATTCGGACTCACCGTGCACCCTGAACGATCAGAAGTAATACGAGGATAACCACAAACTTGATTGTCATTTTCCCATTCGCGGATCACCTGTGATCACTGAAAGGAGTCGGGCTTTTCGGTACCAATGGAGATCCCGGCTTGTGCTGCCGCTGCGATAAAGTGCCAGTACAGTAGGTGTGTAACCATCAATCCGTGCTCTGAACTTCCTCATCCGCCCACACACTTTCTTCTGCGTATCATGTGTGACCACAGCAGTCCTAGATCCTCCGAGATCTCCAGCAAGGCTTTTCTCCGGTGATCAATCAATATGATCGGTCAGTGGAGGAGGAGGAGAGAGTCGAACCAACGGGATCCAGCGCTCTCCTCCCTCTAAACGCCAGTGAGGGGAACTGAATGGTTTGGTGACGCTGTCTGGTGGTGGTGAACCAGAAGATGAGCATCTTGCGTGACTCATACACCCGTGCACAGGCTACATACAACATCACCTGAACCTCATTTGCATTGCATTAACCTAATAAACAAAAGGAAAATGGCAAGAAGATCCCCTTTTGTGCAGACGACGTCATGAACAATGCGTTTATTTCATTATAATTGCTGCATTTTACACATGCAATCGCTGCTTATTAAAATATGCATCTGCTAGAATTTGTTTTCTATCATCTAAATTAACTGAGCAATTAGACAGAGGTTTGTTTGCCTGTGTAATAATGAAGATTGATTTGAATTAATTGGGGGAAAAGCAGAGATGTGAGGATTTCTTCGCCCACATGTGCTGTAGCACACTGATTATAAAAGAAACCAAGTGAATTCCATAAGAGAATAAAATCATTAAGAACAGTAGGATGTCATTTTTGCTGAATGTGTAGGCCCCTGTTTGATTTCTCTGCAGTATTGATGTTTGCTGTTTTCCTGATGATAATCGCCACTGAAAGTCATATTCATGCTTTTCCTCTACCATTTACGTACCGCAGAGTCCCAGCAAGCGCCCCGGCAACACTCAAAATAAGTCATTTCTGAAAAAGACGCAGGACTCGGTACGGCAGCCAGCTTGCATATAAACCTGGGAGACTGTTTGATCCAAGCACATAAACAGCATCAGGCTGCGTGGAAGTTAATTTGACAATTCACTGCCCCCTGGCGGACAAAACCACGAGGCTACAACCCAATGAATCAATAGTAGATTTTCACTGCAGTGCTGCATCTAACGGATTAACCTCTTGACCAGCGCTGACCTCCATGCATATCTGACGAATTACAGATTATTAAAGTAATGCTGATACTCCCATGGAGCTCCCATTTGACAGTCTAACAGTTTCACTACTTATGCCTCCCTCTCGCCTCATAAAAATCATAACTGCATGCTTTTTACCTTCAGAAATGAGTATGTTAATGATTCCTCTCTCTTGTGAATGAGAAGGACACCAAAAGCTGTTTAACCCTTTGAACCCTCAGCCTAAAATGGTCCACCTGGACTTTTTTTTTTCTTATTTTGACTATGAAAAGGTTAGAAAATTTGCTGTGAGCCCTTCGCCCATTTTCCAGAGCACATTTTTCCAGATCTTTCAAAATCTAGCAATCATTTACAATTTACTGCATGTTATAATACTGATAAAGTGGCTTCTTCTCCATCTTTTAGTACAGGCATGAGTGAAATTACCTTAATGACCCATTAAAGTGTAACGTCTCAGATTTCAGAAACCGTTGGAATTTTTCCAATTGCACAAACAGTGAAAGAGTTACAGCCATCCAAACTGCATGTGTCGACGATCACACGTCAGGTTTTAAAGAGTTAAATCTACTGCATATTTGTCTGCTCAAAAAAATCTAAGACACAAAAGAGATATCATCTGTAGAAACACCTGTGTTACATTGTTCATTAAAAAGACTGATGGAGGCAATCATAATTTTGGATAACTGTGTTCTAAGTGACATTTATGAGCGGCTAGATGAGAAAGTAACAATTGACAGTAATATAAATGAAGATGAAATTTGCAATGTTTCTTTTTTTGGGAGGGGGAGTGCTAAAGAGAATAGACTTTTTTCCCAGATGAGCAATCAGTGAGATCGATGCCTGTTTGAATCAAACTGACGCAACCTGCTTTTCACAAAGTAGTAAAATATCAATACAGTATCATCAATACAGCAAGAACAGCAGTCAGATTCCCCTCTTGACTCATATATTTCAGGATTGATAGCAACATCTATATTTGCTCAGACATTCTAGCAAGTTTTGTGAAGAATAATCATTTCTGAATACCTTCTTTGTTCATCATTTTTAATTTGATCATTTTCAATATGTTACATAAAACAAATACAGTACATAAAATAACACAAACATTACGGTAATAAGCCCAACTATAGC
Organism: Apogon talboti; assembly: GCA_037367365.1. NCBI lineage: Eukaryota > Metazoa > Chordata > Actinopteri > Kurtiformes > Apogonidae > Apogon > Apogon talboti. The sequence continues at coordinate 12,464,485 of JAPQRQ010000013.1, read as the reverse complement.
TACAATGGCTTGCTTTCATTTTGTAAAATTTAAGCCAAAGGTCACAGTTTCCTCCAAAAGCATAAAAAAGTTATAATGGTAATAACTTCTCCTTAGATCGATGACTGTTACTATCATAACATAACTCTTTTTTTGAGATGAGTTCTGGATGATGTGCAGCAGATTCCCAGTCAACACAGTCAAGTTCAAAACTCAGTCTGCTTCACCACCCATGAGCTAGCTTTGGATAAAGTACATATAATCAATCCTACATTTGTCCCTAACATGCACCAGTCACAGCTGTCCAGACAGACAGTTCATGGAAAAACAAGCATTTGTCATCCACCGGTCAGTCAGGGCTTAAATTGGAGTGAAGCGCTTCTTTGCTATTGGGGCACCCTGAATGGGTGAAAGCAACTTAAGCAGAACTAAATCCCTTTTCTAACAGATGTATGGCAGATGAGTCTGTCAGAGTGGCTGGAGGAAGAAGCAGGGAGGGAGAGTGGGTGTGGGTGTATGGGGGTATGTCTTGGCTGGCAATACAGAAAAGAAGGATGGTTAAATGGATGGATGGACTGAGAGATAGGGGCACTCAGATGACAGAGAAGATGAAGTGTGTGTATGGACATGTGCAGGTAAAGTACAATGAAGACCGGTTTAACCTGGAGCGAAATGACAGCTGTTGAGTTAAGTGAAGGATTTCAGCTTTCAAAATGTCCATTCAAACCTTCTTCCAGACCATTTTAGATTCTTATTGTTATCTATAATGTTTGGTCCACGCCACATAGGAACTGTCCTTCCAGCTTTATCCTCTATATGATCATTGCTTTCTGAAAAAGAACTATCAGTGTTTTAACCCATAAAAACCCAGTACTACTTTTCTGGTAGTTCGCAAATAATTTTATTCTCTATACATTTCTTAAGTGATTTGACACCATTAATTATAAAATTATCCCCTGTATTTTGTATTTTTTCTGTAAAAATCTGGTATTTTTTAATATTTAATATACTGATCATATAGATGTTCATGAAAGTTCAGTTTAACCCATAAAGACCCAGTGCTACTTTTGTGGCAGTTTCCAAATGACTGTTTCTCTGTATTTAACCTTTCTTAAGTGACTTACCACCATTCATTATAATATTATTCTCTGTATTTTGTGTTTTTAAGTGAAAAATCAGGTATTTTCCTATATTTAATTTTCTGATCATGTAGATGTTCATAAAAGCTCAGATTAAATTTTATCAGAAAGAGAAGACTGAAGAAAAAGTGACTTTTACAGTAAAATCTATCATTAACTGAACATAAACCAAGTGTGTCCATCCACTGTCACTTCTCAAACTCCATGGGTTTTACTGGTGAATCAATGTAGTACAAGATGACGGTGTTTCCACAGTAACTACAGAGCCTATGAACGTCCAAATGGGTCATATCTGATGACCATGAAAAGATGACAAACTGTGTTTTTCACCAATTATTTACATGTATTGATAGGATTAGTGGATCAACAGGTATTAAACAGTTTATATCAGTAGATGGTTTTGGTGGCCATTGGAGGTTTGGGTCTTTATGGGTTAAAGGACAAAACAAAATGGAACCACATACATTTGATTTAATGATTCTACAGCAAACATGGACAGGATGAGCTGATACAGAGGTTGTTACAGGGAAAAAGAGTGTCTGGTCTGTTCATGTGGACCTGCTGCCATGGAGACCTTAGACAGACAGATTTATAGGTTGCCTTTTAACTGTATTCCACTGGAGTTCTTTTTTTTTTTTTTGCACTGTAGCTGTTCTTTAACAAGCACAGAAACACAACAAGTTGTCTTAGACCTGCTGATAGACACCAACTGAGAATTTGAGTGATTGCTTTAGAACACTGAACAGAAAATCCAGCACAAAAACACACAAAATATATAACAGATGAGGTTTGAAACAATATTAGACTGATATTTACTCTAGGTCCCGATTTCACAAAGCAAAGCATTAGCAGCTTAAGTCACTTTTATTTACATGTACTTTTTTTTCAGTTGTAGGTGCAAGCCAGCATCTATTCTAGCATCAAAGTCAATATTTTGTGGGTCAGTGCTTCAAGCAGCAGGTGGCAAGAGTAAAATACACTTTTTTGAAAAAACTATTAAAGCAATATAATGCTGAGGCAACATTTTGCTGGGAGCATGGGTCATTTTGTTCCTGAGTATGTCTCATCATAGTCCAACATACACTATGCTGTGCTATGATTTGCTAGCCACATTGCCATAACATGTGTTCATTGCTTCCAGTTCAGTTCACATAAAAATAAGACTTACATAAAAGCTCGATTAGATTCAGTCACTGAAGCTGATGGATTCTAAATGGTCTAATGTAAGCTCTGCGACAAGCAACGAGTTAAAGATTAAGAAAATTATATCAGAGACAAAACGTACTCTTAAATCATACACAAAGTGAAAGTCAAAACCAGACTTTGGCTTTTTTAAGGGTGTAATACATGAGCATTTCAACACCATCTTTTTTGTGTCAAAGTAAAAAGCTGAATTGTCAGAAGAAAAAAATCTATTTACATGATTCCCTTATGAGTTTCGGCCTAATTTCCCAAAATCCTTGCAGCCTTAAAATAGTTCCACTGACCTAAGGTTTTCTATATTTTAACATTTTCTTTGTCAGTTTTTCATTTAGGAGGATAACTGAGCAATCCGTCAAAACCATCTGCAATGATTTGACACCTAATTGATCCCTGTCCTCTTTTCTGTTATCAGAGCAAAGGTCAGGATTAGCAGCTGCGGAGAAGGTAGGAGGTAAATGCTCTGTGCCAAGTGTACATTAGCAGGGTTAGTGCTTGACTAAATGAAGGCTTGAACCTTAGTCACCTAACTAGATGACGGTGTCCAGCCTCTTGGCATCACCCCGCTGATTCACAACACACACTGCATTCTGAGCACTGGCCTCTCAGCTGTGAATATTAGTTTCTCAGTGAGTGACCTGAGCTGAAAATTCAGTTACAGCACGTATACCCAATCTTTAATTCGTCCTGAGTGCACCATCAACAACATCAACTCACCCACTGAAAATGGGCCACAGACAGTTTAATAGTCTTGTTGCCACCGTATGTCAAATCAAGGTTGCTATTTTTTTTTTTTACCTTTTACCTCCAATTTATTTTTCTTTTCCTTATTATTCCAGCTCCACTGACTACCACTGGTTTTGAGAAACCAGGCCTGCAGCAGCAAGCTTTGAATCTTCAAGTAAAGATGTACAAAGAGACACGTAAGCGGCCACTGCAATAGGAAAAAAAGGCAAAGGGGTTTTTTTTTTTTAAAGAGACATGAAACTAAATTATTAATGCACCTGCAGCATTAATCTCAAGGGGAATGAGATGTTTTATTCCACATAGTGTGGAATTAGGTACTTTTTTTTTTTTTTTTTTACACATTTTTCAATTTTAAATGCGTGTAATATTGCAGTTTTTTTTTTCTTTTTTTCATAGCATATGCTCAGTGCATTTCAAGCCATTGTCTCCATGATAAGAATATGAAGCATTTAAATTCCAGGTAAAGTTATTCAAAATACATACACTGGTTTAAACCCGTCCTCAAGTAATAGCGATGAAGTGTGCTCCCATACATTAAGTAGTGATTGACATATACATGGTCGGTTGTCAAGACAGAAAAGAAGTCCAAGGTTTCCCTTTTTGAGGAGAGCGTCATGCAAACTGCAGCAGGATAAAGAAGAAGAAGCAAAGCACCCGCTCTCTTTCCAGAATAGTCTCACAGAAGCAGTTTGTTCTTCATCAATCAGTTTTAGGCCATGAAAAACAGGAAATGGTGTTCCAGCCTTGCATCCATTCAAAGTGCTTGAATCATATACTTTAGTGTCTGTTTTTGTTCTTCAAGCGCAGATTTTTTTATTTATTTTTTTCCTAGGGCAGAGACCTTACAGCAACCTCTCTCTTTTAAATCCACCCACCCTCAAATGAGGCTGGACTTACAAAACTTCTTTTCTTACACAAACTCTGTCTCAGTACAAGAAAAAAACTCAAAAACATAAAGAAAAAAAAGATTATGTTGAGGTGGCCACTCCTTTTATCACTGGTTCCCTGTTGAGGTACGTGGCCCAGTAGACGAGGTTGAAGGTTCCAAAGAGGACGGGGAACACTATCCGTGACATCTTGTCGATCTTGCTCACGCTGTTGTACGTCTTTTTGGGATCCACCATCTTTGTCTCAGAAGCCCGGAGCTGCACCGACGTCGTGTTGGATATTGTGGAGATAGAAACATCCTTGGTGAGGTTAGGCGTGTAGTTGACACCCGCTGAGCAAATGTTGTTCGGCTTCTTTGACAGCACCATGGGGTCCCGTTTCTGGAGCAGATTACATTGACCAGAGAATTAGCTTTAAGCCTTCTACAGATGTAGTTTACTCTGCTAATACCCACACTGTGGCCTGAAATAATCAATGCTTTTCATTCAGTCTGTAATGATTAGAGATTTGTACAGTGGTAAACAATGCTAGCCAAAACCTCAGGTAAAATGTGAGGCTTTTTGCAATGAATTTCACTCACGTAGCAGCATGATGTCCACAGGTGGTCTGGCACTTTGATTTTTATTCGTCATGACTGCGATATGCATGTATTTAGTTCAGGTGCTAACAACACATGACAGTTTTCCTAAACAGAGCGCATAATACTCAATGCAGTGAAGTGACTTTCAACAGCCTGATGATCCATGATGTGTTTTATGTGTATGTCTTCCTTCTGGGATAATCACTTTCTTGCTATGCACAGATGCTAAATACTGACAGCGACTGCTTAAAAATGTAATTATAGCCTGTTGGTGTGTGGTGCGTTCACAGATCATATAACAAAACCAAATATTCTTTTGGGCTTGAATTTCTAATACTCTACTGTTAATGAAATGTCTTGCTGTCCAGTGTGATCTATTTCAGACACTGATATTCAGACTTTAATGAAAATTCAGGGGTGAGAAGAAGACAGGGAAGTCCCATTATGAAAATGTTTTGCAGTAATATAAAATATTAGTGAATTGTAACAGATAGAAAAATAACCTCTTTTAAAATTAGGTTGACAATAGAAAAGACATTTTACTCCATTGAAAACTCCTATTAGATTTAGTTATGCAATTTTTTTCTTTCTGTGGGATACCGTAAAAGAACTGCCGAGTTCTCATTAGTACCAAGGGGAAAAATAGAGGTTGAAATTGAAGCCAAATTGAAAGTACCTTCAAGTGTAATACCACTGATGCTTGGCAGTTGCTGGCTCTGCAAGTCCAATTCATTCCCATTCAAAAAGTGTCAAATTCTCTCCAGAAATATGAAAAGAGAGATTTCTAGGAGACATTATGCTTTTATCTAGTTTCTTTGGGCCCTCTAATAAATTTTGCTGTCTGCCTTTTTTTGTAAATTATTGTTCTATTGATGACATTTTAAGGTTAATCGCTTGTAGCTTGTTAAAGGTGTGACTAATAGCTCGATAGACCTAGAGTTTCTGTATATTGAATGTTATACTGTGTGTGTGTGTGTGTGTGTGTATATATATATTCTTTTCCTGGCAGAAACTACTGCACTAAACTGTAGTTGTGGTTAAGAAATTACACCAAAGAAAGAAAAACAATGTCAAATAATTTTGTTGCTCAAATGTTAGATGAATTTTAGCAGCACAGTATCACAGTAGTCAGCCTGTAAGCGAAGCTACGTACATATGTATGTGTAAACATTTAGCAAGTAGTTGTAATTATAAATTGTATGTGGTGCAATTTAAAAATGTATTTTATTTAGTCCACCTTGGCACATCTCAAAGTCTTAATCTGCCCAAGATCTTTTTACAGAGGACAAATTTAAATATGGACCACCAAGACATTTGTTAAACAGATGAGACCAGCATGAGTCCTGGAACTATCGACTTGGTATTTTTTGAAAGAAGCTCAATCTATTCTATGGTAGCTATATCTTTTTGGGGTCAAACCCTCAGCATAATTACACTTTAAGATATCTCCACATTGACTTCATGTGAAAATAGTAGTCAAGACCAGTGGTTCAAACTTTTTACAGTGGAGTACCCCTGGGAATACACTTTTTAACCAAGTACCCCTAACTCTCACTTCAGCATTTATGATTGAAAAAATTAGGCAAAATTTCTTTCTGTGCCAAAGGTGTCTGTTCTATGTCCAAAACTTTGTAAACAAACAGTATACATTTCAGGTTCAGGTTGACTTTATTAATACCCGTAGGTAGATTTGATCTGCAGTAACATATTAAAAAATAACAAATCTTTATAAGTAAATTTTGTATGCAAAATATAAACAGAAAAGTACCCTCTTTCATTGATAATAAAAATTAATTAGTTGGTCATTAATGAATAAATGAACCTTTCATCAACAAAAATAATCACTTAATTACTCAAATAAACTTGTCTTGAATTATATACAATAGAGTTGTTCTTAAAATGTTACCAAAGCTTAAAAAAGATGATTGACAATAAAACTGTTATATGAATGTATGTATTGTATTTTATATTTCAGCATTAATTCTCATTATTTATTTTGTATTCAGTACATGATGACTTATTTAATGTATGTTTCCCAAAACATTTCAAGTACCCTCCGGGCTTCTTCCAAGTACCCCTGGGGGTACACGTACCCCCATTTGAGAAAGACTGGTCCAGACTATGTCCACACACTCTATCATTAGTAGTACTAGTTGCCTTGTCATTTTGTCTCCACATGTCGTACCTTAGGGTGCTGTGCCTCCAGGGCCTTCTTTCCATCCCACGCCCAGCTCCTCTTGGTAAAGTAGTTCACTGTGGCAAACTCAATGAGGGCAGAGAACACGAAAGCGTAGCAGACAGCAATGAACCAGTCCATAGCTGTAGCGTAGGCCACTTTAGGGAGGGAGTTCCTGGCACTGATGCTGAGGGTGGTCATGGTCAGCACAGTGGTCACTCCTGGGTCCAAACAAAGGCCATGACAAGTTTAAACTGAGTTGTTTTTTTTGTTGTTGTTTTTTTACAAGCTGCTGGCAACTGAATAACAGTCTCCCCACATTCAACAAAGGTGAACGCTTTAATAACTCTAACTGCCAGCTACTGCAGAGCTACTGCTCTGTGGGTAACTTATTATCCTCCCTGGTGTTAATGTGCATGACAGGAATATTACCCAGATAAATAAAAACTCAAACGAAAAAAAAATTAAGTATATAGATGAAATAAAAGCTGCTTTACTCACCAAAGACAGTTCTTGCAGGGACTGATTCTCGGTTTAGCCAAAATGACACTTGGGACAGGATTACAGTCATGAAACAGGGCATATATGTCTGGATGACAAAATATCCAATTTTCCTTTTCAGGTAGAAGTGGGCCATCATCACTGTGTACTGTCCTGAGGGGAAATAAACAAATAAAAAGGGAATAAAGTTAGATAGCACGGTAAACAAGGCCAGCAGATAGATGTCTCTTAATGATAGAGGAATGTCATGGAGCAATTATTATGGAATTAGATTTGGAATGCAGGATATAACAACCATTGCCATCTGAGACTGTTGTTACTCTTTATGAGCAAAAACATGTCTGACAGTCTCTAAAATTGCCCTGATGATGCTTTGAGCAAATGCAATCATTTGATAGAACAGCAAATGCAGTATTACTTGAGAGGTGCTCATAAACTCCTCTAATGTTTCTATCCCAGCTAATGTGTCTCTGCTCGTTCTTCTATTCCCGTAATGAAATAATCAGAGGTGTCTGGATTGCTAAATGGAAAGTGGAGGTGGAACAGTTTAAAAAAAATGGGGAACATTTCATATTCTGTTGAACATAACGCTGGAATGAACCTGACTTGGAATCCATTATTAAACTGAAAAATGAGAGCAAGGGACGTTAATTATTATGGTCGATAGCGAGAACATGACAATAGATTATTATGCAGTTAATGTCTGCGATTTGACAATGGACGATGACAGTCGGAGGTGAAGTCAGAGCCAGAGAAAGAGTAGAGAGAGAGAGAGAGAGAGAGAGAGAGAGAGAAAGAGAGGGGACACAATATTCAGTTAAACAACTGAAGATTGCATTTGAGGCTTTAAAAAATCCTCTCGCCAGCAGCAGTTTCCAAATGCAGGCACTGGTAAACTATGAAAAAAATCCAATGACTATATTCCACACTCTAAGGCACATGTACACAAGCGGCTCTTTCTCTCCCCCTCACCCACATACACACACACACACACACACACACACACACACACACACACACACACACACACAGTAATACACAAGGCTTTCTCCGGGCAAAATCGGATTTTTGAACCTCCCTAATCCCTGGTTACAATCTGCATCCTGCCATCAGTGAGAGAAAGAGCGGGAGTGAACTAGAAGTGGTGGTGGGTGGGGGGGGGGGTTGGTGGAAGCTTCCTGTCCTGGGATCCTCCAGAGCTCTA
>JAPQRQ010000013.1:12398595-12423016 GCA_037367365.1 Apogon talboti | reverse complement strand
AGACACAACCAGGACATGAGTCCAGAGTGTAGCTAACTCGTGTGTGTGTGTGTGTGTGTGTGTGTGTGTGTGTGTGTGTGTGTGTGTGTATTTTATGGATAAGTGGCGAGATTAAATAAGTTGCACTTCTTCCCACCCCTTTTCGGGCATGTAAATTAATCTATTGTGCTGTTTTTTCTTCCTAAGATTGTCTTGATTGTTGATTTGTACTATTATTTTTGTTTTACTTGTTCATATATATATTAAATTTTATTGCATGTTCGAAATAAATTACTAAATCACAAAACTCCAAAATTAACCTCATGGAATGTAAATAAAAGTTTTACCTGAACAGAAAAATATATTTGGATCTGGGTTTGGCAAAGTGTGAGACTGTGCATGTATGTTTACTCAGGATATTAACTCATCCTCCTTCATGTGTCTGTTTGCTGTAGATGAACTCACCATCTCTGTGTCGGAAACAGGACCGAAGCTTGTTACAAAAATATTAGTCTTGATCTCGGTGACGTTCTCTGTTGAGAGAGCACAGATGAGAATAATTGAGAACTGGAACGGAAAGAAAACAGCAATAATAAGCTTTAAAATGGAAGAGTATATAATTGGAAGATGTCGTCTTTTAACTCTTTAAAACCTGACGTGTCATCGCTGATACACCCTGTGCATATGCAGTTTGGATGGCTGTAACTCTTTCACTGTTTGTATAATTGGAAAAATTCCAACAGTTTCTGAAACCTGAGACATTGCGCTTTATAGGTTTTATTGGGTCAGTATGGTAATTTAACTCATGTCTGTGCTAGAAGCTGGAGAAGAAGCCATTTTAGCAGTATTATAACATGCAGTAAATTGTAAATGATTGGTAGATTTTGAAAGATCTGGAAAAACAGTGCTCTGCAAAAATGGGCAAATGGACTCACTCACAGCATATTTTCAAACTTGTTTGTAGTTAAAATAAGAAAAAATGTCCAGGCGGACCTTTTTAGGCTCAGGGTTTAAAGGGTTTTAATGTATTGAACTTTTGTTGAGGTGGAAGTAAGTTAAAGTAAAGGAAATGCTGGAAGTTTGTAGCGTTCTACAAATTTTTGTTATTTATTTATCTGCAGAAAGATAATCACATATGCAGACTATGATGAAAAAAAAACAAAAAAACTTTCACATTCTCACATTTTAGAGGCTAAAGTCACTGAACTGACACTTAGTTATTAAACCTAAAATCACTAATTTTGACCATCTGCTAATCGATTAATCAGTTTATCCTTTCAGCTCTGATGCAAGATATCAAATTTAAAGTTGAGTTTTCAGACTCCAGCAGTAGTGTCACAGATAATAAGCCCTAAATCGCCTGAATAGTACTTCCAGTTCCAGAATAAACTAATACTTCCTCAGAATTTATATGAACCTACACGCCTGTCTGATTTCTCTCCCAATGAATCTCTCCAGATGATGATGGTGGTGGTGGTGGTGGGGGTGGGGGCGCAGGACATATTTTTCCATCATTTGCACCGGCAAAGCCAAGAAATCTCCGATATGCATATAAATTTGGCCCTCGCCAGTCTGGGATTGGTCCTGCTGTAGAGAGCAGCTTGTTGAATGCTGAATGATGGCCCGAATGGTTTTCTGGTATGTATTTATAGGCCCCTCTTGTCAAGGGTAGCAACCGTTACCAGGATGTGAGAGCAGGCTTTTGCCATGACACATCAGGCATTCAGAATGAAACACCCTTGTTTCTTCATAATATGGGATAGGTACTGCATTATGTAGACACAAAAAAACAAGTGAGGACTAATGTCATGAGTCCAAATTTGGCTTGAATGCAACCCCTTTACAGACTAAAGAGAGGATGCAGTTGGATATTGTGAAAATAAAAATGAGATTCTTTCATTAAACAGCCTCTTAGAAGAAAAGGTTCCATCTCTGAATGGCAATTTGTCGGCTTCAAGGTTGTCTCCCGTTGCCAGGGTGAGGAGCGTGAATAAAACACCACAGCACATTGAATTCAGCCTGTGCTGACGATGGCTTGATTGATTTCTACAAGAAAAAAGGTAGTGGCCATAATCCTCGCCATGGCTCAGAGCAAAAACGTGGCATCTGACAACAACATGTGTGTGTTCACCTTAGGTGACATGGGCAAGAGTTCTGCATCTGCTCGGTTGCACAGTTTCTACCCCTTTATGCGCCTGTTTCATAGAATTTCCCATGAATCAGTGCATGAAACAAGCAAGAAACAAAGGCCTGTTAAAGTAGTGTAGATGGATGATCGTAATATGACATAAGAATGCTGCAATACTGACTCACACTATAGTTCTTCAACTACTATTATATGATTTTTATTCATTCCCAATCCCCACAAACCTCCAAGTCCTGGCCGGAGTCTGTTGTCATAACCATCAAGGAGCCCATCCAGGATCCTTGTGAAAACTGTGCTGTTGTCATTGGTGCTGGTCTCCTTCTGAGCCTCTGATGAGGACAGGCAGAGACTTGGAAAAGAGAGAGATGAGAAAATGAAAGTCAACATGAGTCTGAAGAGATACAACAGAAGAACACCCTGGCAATAGTTAAAGCACCAACTGTAGAGTGTCAAAAAATGAGTTGTTTTTTGTGATTAATTAGCCTCCTGCATTAAGGACAGGGCTGCTATGATTAATTATTGAACATAAGTACTGCTTACAACTACTAGTCAAGATAATGAAAGCTTTGGCATATAATCCAAATATAAATAAATGAGTCATTCCACCAAGCATGGGAAGAACCAGAACATTAAATCTTGAGGAAGAACATATTCAGAAAAATTAGGATAATTTTGCTCTTGTTTGTACATGGGACCCTGTTAAAGCTGGAGGAAACATTGGGAGACTTGAAACAAAGGTCATTAGCCACATTGGAGGATACCCCGCTGCCGGGACATGGAGCTGTATCTGAAAAGTAATTGATCTGCTCAGATGAAAGAGGACTACTTTGATGATTTACTGACAGCACTGCCACAGATATTCTTGTGTTTCTTGAGTGCAGGACAGCCACTTAAGCAGTACTGTAGAGTGCAGCTCACAATCAATCACAGAGATGGCTGAAATCCCTGGCATTATATGTGAATGGGAGAGTTTGGTTTACAAAAATCTATATGACACAATTGAGAATTTGGAGAAAATTAAGCCCAATATATTATGCAATTTACCTCAGCCACATTTATACAATGAGGGTTTACATCCAATTACACTTGTTCTTTGTGCATTCACACCTTGTTTCCAACCTACCTATTTTGGCATCCACACAGGAGCAGGAAACAAAGGCTGAGCCATGCCATGACTGAAATTCTGCTCACTTTGTAGTGTAAAGCTGTAACATACACAAAATAGACAGAAAAACGCAGCACCATATAAATGAAATCCAGATCATCATCAGTAATGCCAATGCTGCAAAAACATCAGTCACGTTTTGACACAATCAAGTAGGCAAGCAACCTCCTAAAGCCTTGAAAACTCACACAAAGAAACTACTTTACCCCGCTGCAGACAGAGGCGGACCATTAAAAGAATCACTGAATCAAGCAGTGGGACAATCTCCGCTCAATGAGGCGGCAATCTGCAACTCTTTGACGTGCATAAGCTGTGAGTCAGACTCTCCGGAAAGACTCTAAAAGCTGGGGTTTCACAGGGAAGCGACACAAAAGAGGACAAATTGTTTTTTTTTTTCCTGCAGTGCCTTCACCAGCGTGCAAAATCTCCCTCTGAAATCGCATCCACACGGGCCATCCCCTCCTCCTCCTCCTCTTTTTTTTACCCTCTCTTCTCCACCGTCACCTTTCCCCCGACTCTCTATCACCAAAGAGACGCATGAAACTGAAGCTCATTGATATTTTGCATGCAATGTCTGGTTGTCAGAAAAAGCCAATAAGGAAATGGAGGGGGGATACCTGAATGCGGATCCATGCCTGTATATTTTTGGCTTTTTTTTTTTCTCAGACAGCGAAGGGGATGTGGGGATCCTGTGGCGGTGTAGCAACCGGACGATCACAGGTTCAGTCACCTAATTCCCGTGGTTGTACGCTGTCTCCTCTCCTTTTTTCTGTCTTGCTTCCCTACTATGGGGTGCCCTATCTCTCTCTCTCTCTCTCTCGCTCTCTCTCTCTCCAATCAGCGGGTCCCCATCAGGCGGTGCTGTAGTAGTCTGGTCATCTCCTCCAGCCTTCCCCTTCTACAGCCTGCTGCACCGCGTCTTCTGCATCGCCTTCAGAGGTGTTGCAGCAGGCAGCAGCAGCAGCAGCATCGACGGCAGCAGCAGTTGTAGTAGTAGCATCACTCGCCTCCTCGGGCTTCTTCTCCTCCAGCCTCACAGACTGGATTCCTTCCACATTTTTTTTCTCAGTCTGTTCTTTGCGACACCGCCGACTGCCGGTGCGAGAGGAGAATAAAGTGCTGCAACTGAGTCTAATAATTTTTTAATAGGTGCTCCCCATTGGTAGGTTGGGAGGAGGAGGAGGAGGCGGCTCAGGGGCAGTGCAACTATGGGAGGAAGAAGAGGGGGTGTGAGGGTTTTACGCACTACTGTTGTTGACTGCAACACTAATAAGCTTCACTGTGCATGGGCATGGCGTAGAAAGTGTCCTTGAAAAAATGGCATAAGACTTTGATTGATGTGGAAGATGTGAGATGCGTGTTGGGGTATATACTGATTATATTGTTTCCAAGGATATTAACAGAGCTTGAACCCGAGTTTCCGGAGTGTTTAACGTTTTAAAGCAATATTTCTTTTCGTTATTTCAGTTCATTTTGCAACATTTTTTAGTAACCCCGATTTCACACCAGGAGGCAACATCTCCTGAATAAAGTCTCAAAACCAAAGTTGTTATCATCCTGGCGTTTGCCATAAGAGGGTAGCCGAGTTCCACGTTTCGTACGCAGTAATTAGTGCGTGCTATTTAACCTCCCCCCTCTTGTTTTAAAACCTGTCTGGAGATGCAGACTGTGAAGTGGAGCTGCGTGAAATGCAAGAAACATCAGTGTGACCCGTCGAGAGGCTGATTTCAGCACCACGCCTGGTGCGGACAGCTCCTGCAGTGTTGACCGGTTGGACACGTGGGAGAGTGTTGAGAGACGGAGAAAAACACAAAGACAGAGCGCGAGGCGTGCGTGTCGTGTGTGTGTGGATGGATGAGAATCTGGGGGTGAAGGAGTCTCCCAGTGGAAAAAACAAAACAAAACACCGATTCTCAGTATTGGCCCTGGAGGTTTTAAAATTCAGGTTCACTGAAAGCTACAAATGTGCGTGAGAAATAAGCCACATGGGACTCCCTGATCGATTATCTCACCAAACTAATCAACACAACAGATTACCCAGTAGAGTTCAATCACTGCTGCTCATCCTTTAGGTCTGACAAACTTCATAAATATACATTTGCTCTTAAGAACCCGGGGGTCGGGTTTTGCTGAAGTCATTGTTGATCGGTTTAACCTCCCTTAAATTTACCCAATAGGCTAAAAGCTGCTTCATCAATAATGATGTCATCACCCGTGTCTTTCAGGAACGCTGTTGACGGAAACAAGAAGTTGTTCGCCATCTATGACACGAGGTAAGAGAGGTTAACACAACAACTCACTGACACCTTGCTTAAAACAGCCGCATCATTTATTTACGTCATTCTCCAATTGACCCGCACAGCACGCGCGCACGCACGGACCCAATTACCCACGGAATTTCCCTCCAACATCGGCTTCGGTATTTCTTCACCTAAATAATTTATGGCTGAGCCCCACAGTTTTTTTCCATAAGGAAAGAGACCATTATAGAAGACTAAGGGTCTAATCTATCACTGGCATCGATTATAGGTTGATAAATGCAGCCTGTCCCTCCTCGATATTGTTTAGGTCCCGCCATTTTTATAGGAAACACAGGGGATGGGGATTGGCGCTGGTGGTGTGAGGAGCACTGTAAAAAATGTCCAATTTTAGTCTTTAAATTGTGGTTTTCTCAGGGGGAAAAGAATGCCACTGGTCTGAAAAATTGCCCGGTAACGAAGAAATATAAGGAAGATAAAGAATACCACCAACTTATAAAGAAGACAAATGTTCTTAAATGATCCCCTTTAATCTAGGAAAACCATGAAAAGTAAAGGGGACGTATATTTTGTTATAAGCCTATTTGAAGTGTAAATTGTTGCGTCTTTTAAAAGGAGTTCTGATGGAGTTAATGGAATATATGATAAACAACTTTTCATTTAGAATTAAGACACGTATTTATCAGAGAGGGATCAAAATAAGTTGGTTATGGGAACATAGACTTTGTTTATAGACTCTTTAAGAGCCTTTTTTTATAGTTCAAAGTATGCGTATGTTACTTTAAACGTATACAGTAAGTGTAAATGTGCAGAAGCCTTGGAAATAAGAGAAACGTGACTAGAATTGCCTGGGAATACATCGAAATGGGAATACAGATGAAAAGAAATCAAAAGGAAAACTAAAACACACTAGACTGCACGGTCAACACAGCAGCTACTGGTGGGTATTTTTTACAGTGTGTAAGTGTTGGGCTTCGTCTCTCATTTGAACAAGCCGAGTGCCTTCACCGCCACCAGCAGCATCCCCGTACACCCTCCTCATCAATATGCGCTTCAGCCACTGAATGTAAGAGCCCCTCTTTGCACAGTCAGAGACGGCAAGAAAAGCGGAGCCAGTTTTCATTGCCAGGGAGGCGATGTCAGCCCATGTTTCACATTTGACTCCATCCACCAGCTGCTGACTTCTCCCCCTGCACACACCTCAGCCGCCGACTTTTTCCTTTTGGGGCAAATCAATGGATTTACTCTGATTTGTAAGAGCGTCCGGAACCGTCTCGACTGTTGATTGGGATTCTTTGCTGTTGTTGTTGTTGGTGTAAACAACGGGGAGGAAATAATAATAATAACAAGAGGAAAAAGGGTGATGTTGGCTTTGCACAGGATTCGTCAATTTCGCGTCTTTTCCGCACTGGTTATCGGTTCGATTGTCTGTTGCGCGAAAAGGTGAGTGCTTTTGTCATTTTCTGAAGTCAAGGTTATTGGCCGGGCTGATTTCTAAATGAGTCAAGGTGATGTTTTTCTTCTTGTGCCATTTCAGCGTCAATGAACCGGGCAACATGTCTTTCGTGAAGGAAACGGTGGATAAACTACTGAAGGGATATGATATTCGACTGAGGCCAGACTTCGGAGGTATGTGCTGTATTTCCCCCCCTATTAATCCTCCTTCACGCCGTGGGCATGCAGCTTTATTTTTGGCGCCATTCACCGTGTTGTGGTCAGGTGTAGAGGTGTAGGCCTATATACATATTCTGCTTTTTAACCTCTTCCAGGGGCCCCTGTTGCAGTCGGGATGAGCATAGACGTGGCGAGCATAGACATGGTGTCAGAAGTCAACATGGTGAGTGAATTTACATGATAGGAATGATGTTCCCCCTGCATAATGCATGCAGTCTCCCCCAGCCTCTTTGCTGATACAGAAATGTACATTGGCAGTCATACAACATGCTTCCTGAGCTTAGAATATACTGGCTTGCTTTAGGAGGAAGTGCTGATGTAAATCCAGTTTTTACTTTCATGCCATTATGTGATGGTGAGATGGATGGGTTGGGTTTCCTGTCAGCAGCAATAAAACATCTTTATCTCACAGACAGGCTGCACACTTTTACCTTACACACATAGATTGCTCAGCAAGAGGTAAAAAAAAAAAAAAAAAACAACTATAATGCAGCTTCATGTTTCTTTTCCCAGCTATGTGAATCTCTTGTTTTGTCTCTTTGGCTAAGAGTATAGCTTAAACCCACAAATGCATATACATATAGAATGTGTACTTCATTAGGTAAGAAAATCACATACATTATAAGTCAGTAGACTCCCCAAATCATGTCACAAGTTGCACTGAAGAGCATTTAAGTGTTTCATAATCTTTGAAACTGACAGCCAAACCGTAGCGTTCACTTTCCTCTGCTTGATAACCTCTTGAGCCACATTTAACAGTGTTCAGAAGTGTCCTCCCAGGAGGCCCTCTGAGGAGACAGCTATCAGAGAACTCTGATTGGATTTGCTAATTTGTGAGCTTGATGCTGTTTGCCCGTGTTAACACATGTACCCACATGAGTAAAGTAACTTCAGGCTATTGTATCTGGGCGGGAATAGTCTTAAAATATCACCAGTCCAACTGATGACGACCCAAATTGCATTGGAAACGAGCAACATTGTCTGGCCCCACTGGCTACATTTTCACTTCTTTCAAGAAAAAATATGATTTTAAGACTGAATGCACTTCTTCAGGTGGAAATTGTTTGTAATTCGTGTGGATCCGGGCTTTGAAATCAAGGCCAAAATGGCTTATTCCAGATCAACACCTTTATCTCACCTGTTTCATGGCTTATTGCTTGTGTAGGTGTTACCATTATGACTTTTATTAGAGATGATGGCCAGTGAGCCTCTGTGCTTTCATAACACAGCAATCATGAGAAGTCAAATTCAGGTCAACCAAGGATGCAGCAGTTTACACCGCAACCTCTGTACACAGTCCACTCCGGCATCTTAGCAGGGAACAGAAAACCATTTCATACATAATGGCTCTTTGTTATTGACCTGATCAAATAGGAAACAGTGAGGGGTTTTCACTGCAACACACTAGAAAATGACATGACTATATGCAGCTGGAGGGAGGTTTGTGTGTGTTTGTGTGGGCGAATGCTGATCAATACTAATGACTCAATGATTGCTTCTCTAGGTTAATTCCTGGTTTTGAAGAGCTGCCTTTGCACCAAACAGAAGCTGTAAACAGAACTACAAACAGTTACTTGCAAATGGCTATTTCTTGCATTGCGTCCAGATTTGATGTCCTTATAGCTTCGGTAACAGTCAGATGAAGTCAAATACATCATGCTGCAACTTTTTTTCCTGCTCCAAAATAACATATATTAGGGTTGTTTGATGTATAAAGTTGGTTCCTACTGAGTAACATACAGCAAACCACCACTCGCAGTCATACTTTATCAGTTTACCAAGCACTTCAAGCAGGACTTGACTTCACCAGCTACTCACTGCAACCTGGATATGAGAGCAGAACAGGTGAAGAGCGCAAAAAAGGAAGATGTGGTTGCAAAAAAAGAGAGGCAATGTCATTTGTTTTGAATCATTTCAGCTACAAAAAGCATGATCTTGACCGAAACAGGCACTTTAGTGAGTCAGCCAGTGTGTTACATGACCCAATTCCCTTCCAAAATCATCTGAGACGAGTAGAAACAGTGTTCATCTGTTTTTTTGTTTTTTTTTTCTATTTAGTGTATTGAAACCCAGTTCAAAGAAGTTTGGCTCACACTGAAAAAGTGTTAGTAAGGTTATCTACCAAATATTCCTACATTTTTTTTCATAAAATAGCAGAAAATCACAATCCTTTTTCTGTTTTTTCCCCTATTGCGCAGTACTAATTCAAATGTAATGTAACACACTGTAAAAGTTGAAGGTAATCTTTTTATATACACTGCCTCCCACATGTAATATTTGACTGCACAACCTTTGGTTTTCATTCCAGGAGACATTCACTGTGATATGTTTTGATGTAGTGTCACAATAAGGTTCATAATATTTTTTCCATCCATAGTTGCATTAATTCATGATTATTGATTATGGAGAATTAGACCTCTGCATCGAGTCTTCATCACATCCCAAATTAGAGTCTGGACTTTATGGTGCCTAATCCATGTGTGAAAATTATGTCTCATTCTCTCTGAACCATTATGTCACAAGCCTGATGACTCTGATCGATCCTGGCGTTGTCCAATCTGTTAGACGTTAAAGACATGAGAGGCTACTTCCTACATCAGTTAAAGTTAAATAACCTGTTACAGCTGAAACATTAACCACTGCAGTACTTACCCATGGAAGGATCTGAACTATCTGCTTAGTTAAATCCAAGCAGTTACTATTTTTTGTCCAGGCTGTTTATTTAACTCTAACTGAGACAGTAAGTAGCCTCTCATTTCTTTAACTTCTAACAGATTGGAAGACTTGATGAAGTGGTCCGATTCTCCATCATCAAAAATCAAAAATTAATGCAACTGTGGATGAAAAACTATTATGAAACTTGTGACATTACATAAGCATTATGTGGCAAAAAAGATGTCACAGTGAATCTCTGTGGTAATGAAAATCAAAGGTGGCACAGTGAAATATTGCATGTGCGACTTTTTTTTTGGGCCGGGCAGTGTATTTAACACAAACTAAGGCTAAAATTGTCAAGGGATCAGTGCTAACACAACTAGCAACCCAAGGAGGCCACTCTCTCCTGAGCAGATGTAGGCATCAGATCAACCAGGGAGTCAGACATCTGGGATCACACTTAAACTGATAATTAATTAGGTCTCTTCCTCATTGCCACGACTGTGCTCAGGGACTGTACATGTGCATCTGTGCTTCAGTACTTGTGAGATGGATACGTTCTGGCTGTCATCCAGTGTTGAAACCACAGCAAGACCGGTCAAGCTGCTTGTTATTTTTGCACCAGCATTTGACATTTGGTGGAGGCTGTTCATCTGACGCGGAGCCACAATGCTGAGAATCGTCTGCAGTTTCATCACGGGGAGGGGGTCTCCAGTGGGAAACGGATAATGAGTACTTTTGTCCTGCCAGTGACAGGACCATGCTTTATCCAGTGAGCAACACTAAACAGCACAGCTTGGATAAACGCTGCTTTTTGCTCGTCTTTGTGTGAAAAAAGACAGTTTCCCAGTTGTTCGGCTCTGTCCTGCATTAATTTCAATACAATTTCAGCTGCTAAACAAACTCCAGCAGCCTAGTGGAAGGACCCAAAGGCATAATTGGGAACCAGATATGAAATTTGAGGCTTTATTGAGACAAGGACTGCTTGCTCTGCTGAAACGAGGGCTGGATTCTAGTCAGCATGTTCTTAAAGGGGCACAGTTTTGCAGATGGATGAAACAATAAGCGACAAATTTCATCCAGTGTCTAGATGTAAAAAGAAGAAAAACAGACAACGCTACAAGATACAACACCTTTTTGTTTTGCATTGTGTGAGCAAAGCCCTTCCTCTGAGGATTTAGTGTGGGTATATGAGATAAAGCTCAAATATAATCTTACCATTGTAGAAAACAAACAAACAAAAAGCATCTGTTTGACAAAGGGTCATTTTGGGGATTGTGGTGAGGTTTCAGGTTGAGGTCAAAGAGCATCCAAGGCCAACAAAGTCACAGATAAATCAGCGCAGAGGGTTAAGGCTGAGGTAAGGGAATAGCAAATGAATGTGAGTCAATAGCCTCTACTTATAAGTATTAGAGGAGAATGGATGCGTGTGAAGGTACAAATGTGTAGCAGTAAAATATTGAACTATTCTTGACTGATTCAGACATTATGCAGAGCACAGTTCATACAGAGAACATTATTTGATTAACTGGTTCATTAAAGGTCAGAGAGTATTAAAATGTAAAAATACCCAAACCTATTTCTTTAAGCTCCATGTACTGCCCAGCCAACAGTCCAAAACCAAAGACATTCAGTCCTAAATGATAATAAAAGGAGTGTACAGTTGAGAAACTGCAGATAATGTCTGGCATTTTTGTCTAAAATATTTAACCAATGTATGTATTGTCATTCCTAATTAATTTGCCACTTAAACAGTTAGAATATATAACATTTGCCAAGTTAAAATATCATAAATTAACTGTTTTACCAAATGTTTCCATGCATTCAATATATCAGTCCTGTCCTTTTTCTCACCTTTTCATCACTAATATTTTCATCATCGTAACATCATAATATGACCATATCTGTAAACAGCATTAATACTCAGGTTTTCATTAGTGAAAAAACTCGTGGTCCCACATTACTTCACATTATCTTCCACTTCGCCTTTTATTATTGTTATGATTGAGAGATACCTAGTGATAGAATTGACATACTCTGTCTGTCTTTAAAATGTTTTAATAATAATGCATTAGTTTTAAATGTGTTGGAACTACTTTTACTGAAGTAATGATTAGGATACCTTCTTTGTCAGTGGTTATGGTCAAAAACATTCTGTACAGAGAGGCAAAGTCCCGCCCCCTCCAATGATACCCAATGGGATCTAATTTCAGGGAAAACAATGTCAGGAGACTAGTAATTATTTGGTCCTGTTTAGAATTTTGGCTCCATTTATATATAAGCTTTTCAGTTTAAAAGATAATAAATAAATAAAAAAGATCATTTCACAAGTCAAGAAAGTCACAATTTTTTGATAAACTGCTGTAGTATTGTAATACCTAAAAGTCACGGAGGTGAAGTTATCTGAACATTGTCTCTCCACGATCTGTTCAGAGTCACTGAAGACGTCACTACATCTTCCCCATGATCAGACTTGTAGTGATTTTCATCTCTTTTAATACTTTTTTACTTCTGTCTCAAAAAAGAAAGTGACACCAGGCGAAGTAACGGCCATTTTGATGCAGTGATGCAGTCCACTGAGCCATTTCTCAGAAAAACAGTTGTTACTTCACTATTGTTACCAAAAATAAATATCACATGTCAGTGATGGAAATTTAAAAACATCATTTATGTCTTGTCATTCTCCACCATTCATGTTTTTTCTGAAGTCCCATGGGGTGGAATTTAGGTGCTAAACATTAAGTAAGAACTTATTTCACCCAAAAAACCTACTTTTACTCTTCTCTCTCACACATAATGCATTTCCCCTTATTTTCCTGACGTGCAGTGAATGAAGTCATGGCACTTGCCGTGGGAGTAACCCAGGGGATTTGACAGGGTGTTACACCGAGGCAATCACTAGATAGAGACTGATAAATAAACGGGAGTGGGAGAAGGGCGAACTGTGAGGTCTAAGGATTTATTGAGCCACTAGGCAAACAGAAAAGAGCAGAGAAAAAATGAGATCGAACATGTGAGAAACTGAGGGAATAGAGAAAAGTGAGAATGAGTGAGGAGGTGGCGGCTGATCAAAATACCGGGCAAGCTTTGGAGCCAGGAGATGAGTATTCAGCAGCTGGCTCGTCCAGGAATCCACCTGGCAGGGCAGGTTGACAAGTCAGTTTCTTCAACTCTGACGCCTTCACAGAGCACAAGCTCCTACACTAGCAGATGCTAAAGCGTCTGAGAAAGTCGCACTAATTACCTCTGAGGTTTGTTTGTGGTGTGCTGGGGGCCTCCGTTGATGAGAAACACATACTAGGACAAGATCAGAGCAAGGCAAAATAGATTATGTGTCTGCCCAAGCATTGCTTACTTCAAAACCAGCTGTATATTTAACCCATA
The DNA here is from genome assembly GCA_037367365.1 of Apogon talboti. NCBI lineage: Eukaryota > Metazoa > Chordata > Actinopteri > Kurtiformes > Apogonidae > Apogon > Apogon talboti. The sequence goes on along the minus strand of JAPQRQ010000013.1, from coordinate 12,409,755 downwards.
AAGACCAAAACATCCACCAGCAACCAAAAGCATCTACCGATCTAAAATGTTTAATAACTTCTGATCCACTAATCCTATCAATACATGTAAAATACGTGATGTAAAATGCAGTTTGTCATCTTTTCATGGTCATTAGATATGATCCATTTGGGCATTAAGAGGCTCCGTAGTGAAGGCGGAAACATTGATTCACCAGTTAAACCCGTGGAGTTTGATAAATGACAGTGGATGGAGACACTTGGTTTTATGTTCAGTTATTGATATGTTTGCTGAAAAAGTAATTTTTCTTCAGTTTTCTCTGTTTTTGATATAATAACCTTCAACTTTAATCAGAGCTTTTATGAACATCTACATGATCTCTAAATTAAATATAGGAAAACACCTTGTTTTCAATAAAAAAAACTGCAAAATACAGATGATAGTATTGTAATAAATGGTGATTAATCACTTAACAAAGGTTAAATGAGAGGAAAAAAAACCGTCTGGAAACTGCCATAAAAGTAGCACTGGGTCTTAATGATAAACTTTAAAGATTTTGCTTAGTGCTGTTCAGAGAAGGGATTCTTTCATGTGTAGTATTTAGAAAAATTCAGCTAATATCAGGTTTAAAGGTGGAGCCACAGCATTACATTAGTCTGCATTAAAATGTTTTGAAATACTGTTATTAAGAACAAACAGTGTAAAATAAGGGTAGGTGTAGGAGTGTTTTCATTATAATGACCCTCCCTAATGGTTGTCTGTTGCACTCAGAGCTGCCAAGGCCATCCAGCCTATTATTTGTGCCGCGTGAAAGTCATTATAATCACCAGCAATGAAATTACTGCACAATAAAGGTAGAGTTCCTCACATAGGGAAATGGTCAGAGTCTGCACTGTGAATAGTTGCAGTAACAGGCTGAACAAGCTAGTCATCCGTACACCCACGGCTGCATGTGGGTGTACGGAGAGAAGAAAAAAAATCTGTCATTATGGAGAGGTGAAAAGATCCTTCTCTCCGTCTCCAAATGTTCCTGCTGGATGGTACTGTATGTGTTTTAGATTTTTTTGCAGAGGCTCCCAAAAGATTCAAGTGCACCAGCAACACAACAAACCCCTCTAACTCTCTGTGTTCTGATTCATTTCCCTTGACAAGCTTATTTTATTATTTCTTTCATTGCAGACAGTGTAAATGTATGCACTGCTGCACAAAATGTGTCTATGCACCTGCTATATCACATTAAGAGGCTTTTGTAAGGTGTTAAGCAGAAGTGTTGGCTTGGCTGTGAACCTTCAGGGGCTGAGCCCAGATTCTTCTCCATCCAAAAACTTTGAAGAACATATTCCATGTATTTTTGGGGATGCAAGGACTTCATCTTGCTTAAAAAAGACTTGATTTTACCTGCCATAAAATCTGCACATGAATATTCCAGCTATTGGAGGGTCTGAAATTATAACAACCATCAAACCATCAACCATCAAATACATGTAAATCCTCAAATCCTTATAAAACGAACACCTTCTGGACTTATTCTTAACTTCCTGAAGTGGCTGATAGAGCAGAAATAAATGACTGATTAATCAATTCATTTTCTGTTGACTATTAAATTAACAAAAATAGGTTTTAGTCATTTTTTGGGAAAAAAAAGTTCAAATTGTCTGATTCCATGTTCTTAAATGTAAGTATTTTCTCATTTCTTCACTCCTCTGTGACGTTAAACTGAATATCTTTGTGTTTTGGACAAAACAAGACATGTAAGATGTCATCTTGAGCTATATGGGAAACAATTTTCCACCATTCTCTTATGTTTTATAAAGCAAACAATTAATTGATTAATCAACAAAGTAACCAATACTTTATATGAATGAATGAAAATTGCAGCCCTGGTGACAGAGTTATTTATTTGTAAAAAAAAAGAGAGTAATGCCCATCTGAACATGTATAGATAGTAAAATGTAAGACAATATGATCAATGGAAAGAGCAAAATAACCAAATTCTGCATATACTACTTTTTTAAAAAAATCCTTATATAATGTAATGATGATAATTTCATGAATGAATGTTGAAAGCAGTTAATTACTGAAAGTGACTGAGCCAGAATGATTAATTGATTTGTAGTTGACTATTAAATTAATCAACAAGTATGATCAATGTTGAGTCAATTTTAAGTAAAAAAAAAAAAAAAAGATGATAGATGATAGATGAATAAATGAAAATAATCAGTAGTTCCAGCCCTGCTGACTGAGTCATTTATTTGTAAAAAGGAAATAATGACCATCTGAAGAAGTACAGATCTACAGATCAGATGTAAAACGTGAAACAATATGATTATCCATGGAAAAAGCAATATAATGACTAAATTCTACATCTACTACATTTTTTTACGTCCTTAAATAAAGTAATGATAATTTCATGAATGAAAGTTGAAAACAGTAAACTACAGTAAAGTGACTGAGCTGCAATGACTAATTGATTACTTGTTGACTATTAAATTAATCAAGTATGATCACTTTGAGTCATTTTTAAGTTAAAAAAAAAATTAAAAAGATAAAAATTGTCTAATTCTGCCTCTTAAATGTAACTCTGATTTCTTGACTCCTCTGTGGGCAGTAAATATCTTTGGGTTTTGGGCCAAACTAGATATGAAAGAATATCATCATGAACTATTGGAAACAGTTTTGCATCGTTTTCTAACATTTTATAAACTGATTCAGTCATTCATTATGACAATTAAGAAATGACAATTGACAATTATGACAATAAATGAATCTGCAATGAAAATAATCAGTAGTTATCATGAGTGCACTTTCGTAATCTAGATGTGACATCACTGTTTGCCATAGAAAGTAATGTCCATTTAATTATGAGAAATTAAAATTACCTGAAGAAAGCAACTGAAGTCTGCATCTATGTCTGCATGATGAAAAATCCTCAAAAGTGACTGAGCTCGAATGATGCACTGATTAATCAATTAGTTGTTGAATATTAAATTAATCAGGTATAAATGTTTTCTTTTTTTTTTTTTTTTACCTTATCAGATTTTTTCACTTTTTTGTGATGTTAAACTGAAAACCTTGGGGTTTGGACCAAACCAAACATGTAAAGACGTTATCTGGAGGTTTCAGAAACACTTTTTCACCAATTTTGTACATTTTATAAACCAGACAATTAATCCAGTTATTATCACCAGATGACTCAACAATGACAATAATCTTTGGTTACAGTTCCAGTGACTGAGTAAACATTCAATATGGGAAATAATTCCCATCTTAACCCATAAAGACCAAAACAGCCACCGACGACCAAAAGCATTTACTGATCTAAACTGTTTAATATCTGGTGATCCACTAATCCTATCAATGCATTGAAATAGTTGAGGTAAAATGCAGTTTATCATCTTTTCATGGTCATCAGATATGACTTATTTGGACGTTCAGAGGTTCTAGTGAATGTGGAAACACCGTCATCTTCTACAGCATTGATGCACCAGTAAAACCCATGGAGTTGGAAGAATTACTGTGGATGGAGACACTTGGTTTATGTTCAGTCAGTGATATATTTTGCTGAAAAAGTCACTTTTTCTTCAGTTTCATCTGTTTCTGATATAATAACCCTCAACTTTAATTTGATCTTTTATAGACATCTATATGATCAGTGAATTAAATATAGGAAAATGCTTGATGTTATTGAAAAAACACAAAATTCAGAGAATTATATCATAATAAATTGTGATAAATCACTTAAGAAAGGTTAAATATAGAGAACAAATTATTTTGGAACTGACACAAAAGTAACTCAGGGTCTTTATGGGTTAATATGTAGGTATAAACTATGTAGAAAAAGAAATACGATGGCTGAATTCTGACTTTTTTAAGTATGTATTTCCTTGTTAAATTAAGATGGGTTCTTAATGCATACAGAGGTTTTCTGTGGTCCTTTGTCACAGTCCTGTCACCAAGGTTACCTACATAGATTGTCTGTGAGTCAATGCAGACCCCTGTATGTCCTTGACATAAACCTTTGTGATTGGTCTCGCCTCCATTCAGCCAAGATAAAATACGACACCACAGACAGAAAAATTACACCGCAGCTGTCTTCTTTTGCTGACATTCAGTTACGCGGTGACATAGTGCTCAGACTGGAGAGGACAAGAAAAAACCTTTGGGAATACAGCCCCAAATATCCAGGCTTGGTGTTAAGGTTAATTAAGTGTCAAAAGTCATAACTAATGCAAAACTGACAACCTGATGTGACCCTTAGTGTGCCACAATCACCAAGGTAACCTCATTCATCGTCTATGCTCTCGGGCACAAAATACATCTTTGAATCAGATGTTGCCAATGCACTAACTGTGTCACTCTAATTATCTTATATAGGTCTTCCAGCTATGCAAAAAGAGCATATCTTTTCTCTGTGCTCTGAGTGTAGCTTAATATACCCCCATGTCTTTTATCCGGCATCCGGCTTCCTGCCTGATGGAATGTAATTGGCCTCAGGAGAGAGCATGCTGTAGGATGAAGTGATGATCTCTAAGATTTAGAATAAGCAGAGCGGGCAGTTCCTGGTTGGTAGTGCAAACCCAGTAACCACCAGGAGGGCTGGTGGTGTTATGGCGGGGATTGCCCGTTCTACTGACTCCAACTCTACCCTCATCTAATAGCCTCATGCTGAGTAGCGTACACCTTTAAGACACTGCATGTATTGGCCTGGGGAATCTAAAACTGACAGGCACCGGCCTCATTTCCTTTCTCCGTGCCACTCAAGCAGCTGTTAAGTTATAGCAAATAAAAGGGGGCAGGTAAACTATGAACTGAATTTATGAGCTACTGATATGGTCATCAGTCAACAGTCTACTTCTTCTCAGTGTAATGGATTCTGAAACTATATCAGATTTAAGAAGAAAATTAAAGACCTCTGAACAGAAGAAACAGAGGAGCATCCTTATTTTTTAATGATGAATCCCCTAGACAGTATATTATGGTTCTAAATATTGTTCAGACCTGCTAGTTAACTGTAATACATAGGCTGCAATAGTCCTTTAATCATGTTTTTTTTGGCTGGAAACTGCAGTTCATCCATCAAATGTTCTAGACAGTAGCTATACTTCATTATAACCATATATTGGAGCCATGCTCTGTATATAAATCATGTATGTTCAATTATTGGAACATTGAACAGTTTTAGTTTCTTTGCAATGTAATGTATTTGCTGATTATTTACGGAAGTTAAAAATTTACTTTTGAAGCAGCATGGTAGTGTAGACATGTGTTCCAAATTTCAAGGTTGGGTTACCAGCTGGCAGAGGAAAATATATAGCATAACCCCCTCCAGCTGTGCTTTATGGGACCTCACCTCAAAAATGTATTGTGGTCAATAGGGATTTCTGATCCAATTTGAATTATGCATTATTTACATATTATCTATTTAAAATATGATTTTACAAATTAAGAAAATCACTGACAAGTGTCAAAATTCATAAATAGAAAGACAACACCCAAAACTTACAAAGGTGATGTCATCATTTCTGTCTTGGTATGTTTTTAGTATAGTGTTTTATGTATGGTTTTAGAATTGAGTCTTACTGTACGTTTTATGCATGTTTTGAGTATGGATGTATGGTTGAAATTTTTATTTTCTGTATTTCTGCCGCTGCTGTCTTGGCCAAGACACTCTTGCAAAAGAGGCGTTTAATCTCAATGAGTCTTTTCTACTGGTTAAATAAAGGTAAATAATAAATGATAATGTTTCTGCAGCTTCAACATGACCAGACCTGTAGCAATTTTTGCCTCTTTAAATACTTTTTTACATCTCTTTTGAAGTATGGAGTGAAATATGCTGAGGAATGGGTGTTTTGGTGCTGTCGGCATGTATTACATACAACAGGTGACGCAGTCCACTGAGCTATTTCGTACAATAGTAGATGATACTTTACAATATTTAAAAGAAACTGCAACTTGCTTTACTCATAATATTGTCTTTTTTTGTCATATTTTGTTTTGATGTGACACTATATAAATAACATTTGATTTAATTGATGGACATTACATAGTTTAAATGGTTGTGCAATTCAAGCCAGACCAAAAAGTTATCTGTCTCTCAACACTGAACTTGGGTCATTTTTTGTCTGCAGTTAGGTTCCATGGGGTACACTGGAAGGAGAGGGAGTTCACCTCTCTGTGATATGTGAATTTGTTTTCCAAATTTAGACAGAGGAATAGTGTTCTCTTGAAGAGTTTCTAAATATAGACCTCAACAAAGCCAGATAAATGAAGAGAGGCGACAGTCATAAAAGGCATAAAAAGATCAAGATAATAGAACTGGATGGACAGGATGTAAAAGATGTAACCAGACAGAGAATTATGTAAAGGATGCAACAAGACGAACAGGCGTAACCAGTCAGAAACGACATAAAAGACTCAACAAGACAAAGAAATTACAGCTGACACTGGAGGAGTCTGTCAAAATGTGGATCTAATGCAATTCATGTCGTCGTTCTGTAAATTTGTCCTCTGAGGGGACATCAAATTTCTCTTCTGGATCTCAAGTTGGAGACGTTTGGGAACCACTGCTATAGACCTTTTCCACAGGTGATAGTCTGGCTTGTAAAAAGCAAAGAACGGTTGCTTTGTTCCATTTAGTTTCCCCGTGAGGCCACTCAAGTGAATCAGCATGCAACTGAAACGCAGCCTGAAAGAGATACGCCTAAATGGGATTCAGCCATTTTTAACAATACTAATTATATGTGGGTGTTTTCTACTTTAACAAGTCAAATATCTGCTGTTGGCTGCTGGACTGGAAGTGCATGGTCAGGGAGGTCAGGAAGTTTGCGAGAGGTGAAACCTGAAGAATGTAGAATCAAAACAACATAAAGTGAGGATTCATTGGTGTTTATCTGACACAGAAACAGCAGTGAGTACATTAATAGCAGAGCAGTATGAAGCATTTATGGTATGTTAGTTGTCTTAACTAAAGATGGTCATTAAAAGTCAAGGTTTTGTTGCTAGTTCTAAATTAGCGATATCAAACTCATTTTCTTTCAGGTTCCACATTCAGCCCAGTTTGATCTAACATGGACCGAACCAATAAAATAATAACATAATAACCTATAAATAATGACAGCTCCAAATTTTTCTCTTTGTTTCAGTGCCAAAAAATAACATTGCAAACTATCCAAACAAAAAAGACATGAGTAACCTGAAAAAACTAAAATTCTCAAGAAATATAAGTGCAGTTTTAACAATATTATGCCTCAGTTTATCATTTACACATGTGTATTACAACTTACATTACAATTACAAACACACAATACATTTAGTGACAGGCAGAATATATGTAAATTTTCACTTATTTCTCTTAAGACATTTCAGGTTGTTCATATTTGTTCAAGTTATTCACATTTTATTGTTAAAGTTTGTTAATATAAATATTTCCATAATTAATGTAATTTTTGTGCACTAAAAGAGAAACATTTGGAGTTGTCATTATTTATAGGCATAGTATAATATATTACTATACTTTTTTTTTCCATAAACCAAAAAGACAATTTGGAGTCATTATTTATATGTTATTATTACATGATTTTACTTGAGGTCACATTGGTCTGTATGTGGAACCTGAACTAAAACCAGTTCATCACCCATGACTGTTAATATCTTCAGTGTATTATTTGCACATTCATCCCATGAGCCGGATTTGAATCTTTGGCCCACGGGCTGTATGTTAGACACTTGTGCTCTAAATGCTAACAAAATTAACTATCACAAAAGACAGTGTCATCCCTTGATAGTGCTGCAGACGACCAGGAGGACGACCATGTTTGTTGCTCTATTAGACACCAGTAGACCTCCACCCTCTGAGTCTATTCCCTCAACTTTAAAGGTGTTTGGACACTGTGACTCTTCTTTTATATTAGAATTCCCACATTTTTATTGTTGCTCATTCTGAGTGAAACAGCCTCTATGTTTCTGGTCAACATGTTCCTTGTGGTTTTATCTTCATGCCTATGCACCAGTGATACCTCGAGGGAAGCATCCGCAGAATGAACAGATTAGATTTTTGTGGTCATAGTTCAAAGTCAGTGTGACCCCACAAAACACATAAATCAAGAATACATTGCTAATTGTGATAAAATTTCACACTGATGTCGAATGAAATTAAACACTAACATTTTGATATCTAAAATTCCTGGTTCTGTTTCACTGAGAAACCTACAATCACACTTATCACTATAGTTCACATTTGGTTGGATAATGGATACGTAACAGAAAATTTGGGAAACTGTGGCAATTGAAAGGCTGAAGATGTATATATATATATTTTGCAGCAATATATAAACTGCAGAGTCACGAAGATTTATGCATTAATTTCATCTTTTGTGGGGGCTTTTGAATGGTTGCTATAAAAAAGGATGTACGAAGTCAGATTAAAGTGTGTCTGAACTTGGAGTCTAGTAACAATATGGTGCCTATTTGAAAGGTCAATACACTGCATTTTTAAATTTTTTTTGTATAGCTTAAGTTAGAAACTTTTTAAGTCTGAGCACACTGTATTGATATAATTAAATCAACCTGGAAGTCATATTTATCATAGAATAACAAGTCAAAAATATTTAGGTTTAGGTGCTTGTTATACACATTTACCTACAGTGCAAGTCACTTAATTTCTCCCATCATAATTTCAAGGCCTGATTAAATTAAATACTGATTGATCTTGTATCATTCGGCTCATTTAACCAGCAAATAAACATCCAGTGTTTTCTTCTATTGAGGCCTGAGTCAGATGGTTGCTAATCTTCAGCTGCTAACTAAACAAAAGACCTCTGATACCTGTTTTTTTTCCTACTCCCTCAAGTGCTGCCTTCTCTAACTGTATCTGTTATTTAGGTGTATGACACTTTTTGGGCCTCGTTTAATAAATATACACTTAAACTTGCAGCCTGCACTTGCACCTATGAACAATTAGATAGCTGGCAAGAGGAAGAAAATGTTGTTTTGTTTTGCTGAAAATCTAGTCGTGCCGACAAGTGAAAAAAGGAGCTACAGTGTGGTGCCTTGATTTCATTCATTTACAGTGTTTTGTTTTGTTTTTTTTCTGTCATCCTCCCCCTCCTTCTCTCACACTGTTTTCTTGTTATTAGGCAGTACATCATAAAAAATTAGATGGGTAGGAAATCTTCCCACATATTGAAGGCCAACGCTGTCATTTAGCAGAAGAAGCCCGATTCAATCACCTCCCCGTGTTTGCTCTCACTAAGGGACAGTGCTATTTTTACCATTCTATAGCAGCAGATGAGCTTTGGGGAGGGGGGGGTAGGAATTCACTGAGGGATTCCCCCGCACTGCGGTGATATACCGCCTTAGGGCGATCCCGAGGGAGGGCTACGAAATTACATTGAAGTGACTCAGAATTGCTTTAGTGAACGGGGTTCATATGGAGTACACAGTGATTACATACCATATCTGAGTTTTTATCTCCTGTACAAAAATTGTGAAAACTTGCAGCACTGCGGTCATTCATATTTCATGTTGGTGTTGAGCAACAGCGCCTTTGATACATGTCAGACGCAGTGTTGATGATTCTCTCTTTTTGGGTCTGTTCGGTTTATTAGCACATTTCTGATTCTGCTCTGTTGTGGTTCAGAGGATGATGGTGATGAGGCACAACTAGTTGTTGACACACAGCAGCATATGCCGGGGACAGAGCAAATATGGCATATGACAAGCAACGTTAGTGGGATATTTCCTCGATACTAGTGGTCGCGGTCAGTACGGTTGCACTGCAGAGAGAGAGATTAAATTGAATATGGGTCAGTTTGCAGCCAAAACTGCTTATCTGAATTCTCACACACCCTGAGTCAAAGTGATTATCCCGTCGAGTTAATTGAATAATTGAGGTTTGCTGAAACCTCAGTTCCATATATCAACTGGTCACTGTTATTATCTCTGCTGAAAACATATGCTAACAACCAACTAGTGGTGCTAAAGCTACTGGGAATACATGTGTTGTGGGGAGTGCTTTCAATAATTCATAAAGCACAGTTATGTCCTAGTTCACAGAAAATCTGAACCCACCTCTTTGAAGGAAAAAAAAAAGTTCCAGGGCAGGTTAATGTGGCTATACTCCTCCTCATCTGAAATTCATTTTGATTGTCTGCATGCAAGATTGATGAGGATTCCTTGGCCTGCGTGTTTGTACAGGCTACACGGTTAATTTAAATCATTCATATCTGACGAGGTGTGTGTGTAAGTGCTCTGCAGCCGCTTTGTATGCTAACCCACCTGCTGATACTCCGGCGAGAGATGGTAACGCATACCTAAAGTGCAGTACCACTTGGGGAGAGATGGCGGAGAGCTCCAGGGGAGACGGAGGAGGGGAAGTGATGCGATAAGGGTCAAAACAAGGCAGTGTTAAAGAGACATTAGTCATTTGTTGGGATTGATGGAGGGTAAAGTTACAGTGGTAATGGGATAGAGGGGGAAGGCAAGTCTACAGTACTTATTCATACAGCAAATTAAATTTCCACCACATGCTGTGATCAATCCACATTGACCATTTTAATAGGACTATGACTGATAACACTTCTGGCCTTTTATGTCAGAAAGCAGCAGGCAAACTGGAAACTGCCGAGCGTTATCTGTCACTTCAAGGAGGCAGTCTTCAGTGCAGTCGTTGGTAGATTTTCAGATTTTTTCTTTTTTTTTGTTCTTGATTGTGTTTCTCACGTTCAGATTACTTCATCGCATTTACTAGCAGTTATTTAATGTGGAGTTTCTCTGTGAGGTTCCTTTAATTTCAGATGATAATGGGCTTAAAATGGACCAATTAGCAGTTAATTTCATAAGGATACACAGTCGGGCCAGGGTTTTCAGAGCCCCTTTGACATTTGCCTTACTGTGTTTATCTAAAAACCAACAATGGTTAATGATTAATTTAGCTTGGGAGCCTCCACCACAGGTTTTATTTCACATAAAGCAAGTTCTTTTATAAGTCTTTGCTCGCACTGGAGTTAAATTTTCTCGAAGATCAACCACATATAACACTGGTCTACAAGTTTTTAGAACATATCTGCTTCAGAGATTAAATGTGCTAAGTATTACATATTTTAATAAGATTAATTGGAAAACAAATGACAAAAGTGCTGGTTTGTTGATGTGTTCTAGATATATGATAAAGTGTTATTATAT
>JAPQRQ010000013.1:12355429-12375896 GCA_037367365.1 Apogon talboti | reverse complement strand
TCACGCAATGATACTGTGGCATATTTGCTGCATTGCATTGTGGGTACTGGACATTTTACTCATTGTGTTCTGTTTTAGGTGCATGGGGTCAAGGGGGGTTTTGTGTTAATGTTCATTTAGATTAATGTGTCTGTTTTACAACATGTATTGGCCTTTTTATGTTTATTTGTGTTTTTATTAATGTGACACCATTAGTCAAACCTGTAGGCATAACAGTGTCCTACCTGTTTGTCAGTGCCAAGGTGTTTTTCATGTTCCATTAATTTCAGCTTCACTCTTTCACAGCAAAAGCTCTTCTTGTGGTTGTTGAAACTCATACTACAATGTCCTGCCTTCAAACTACAAGTTCAATAATACTGTCCTTAATCCGTCATAGTGATCTCAGGGGTCACATCAAGAGAATTCTGAAAATTATCTCATGACCCCCCCGTTGGCGTCCTGTGACCCCCCGGGGGGATTTGACCTCCATTTTGTGATCCACTGCTTTAGTCACACAGACACATACAACAAAACAAAAAGTTAAATGGTCATGTACTACACCAGAATTGGATTCCTCTTCAGTACCATGGATAGCTCGACTCAGCCACTTCATTATAAATCTCAATATTTTTTCACTGACATTGCTTTTACATCAGTTGATATTCTCCCTTGTGTATATGGGTCTACGTCTCGTCTGTCTTGTCTCAATCCTGTCTGCGTTGACAGCAAAGCCACTCCTGACCTTCTCTCCATTTAGCAAAGCATCCCAATACACTCTCGCTCAATACACTCTTTATCCGCAAGCCTTTTCTTTACATCCAAACAGCAGAGGCTCCTCTAGTCTCACTCTCTATTATAATTTTTAGGATTTTTTGTGAGGTGGAGTGATGTGTTGATCCAAAACCTTCTCATTTTTCAATTTTATTAACTATAGCCAATAGTTTAGGTAACTTTCTGGAATGCTGTGGAGATCTCTGGTCTTCATGTAACCTACAGTTATTTTTACATAGACGTAATTAATATATACATTCCGCTCCATAAAAACAGCTAAATGATAATAACATATTTTTTCCACTATTCACTATGCTATATCACTATTTCTACCATTGCTATTAAAAAGAATTGACTATTAGTATTTATATTTCTATCACTATTTTCTTGTCAGTTTCCATTGTCTGAGATCCGACTGGTGCCCCTTTTTGTGCAAATATTTACATGTTATCAATAACCTGTAAATACTTTAAGATACCCATTACTTTTATTTATTAGCCTTTTTTTTTTAACCAGGAAAAAAGTCTTGTTGAGAGTGCTGGGCAAGACAGCAGCAGCAGAAGTTACAGAAAATAGAAATATATTTGTTAAATCTGTCAAAAGAGCCAGAGGGATAAGAGGGGAAGAGAGAAAGACAAAAAAATTAGGAAGACAAAGACAAAAAGAAAGAAAGATTTGATGGCATTACTGAAACCATTCTCTGGGTGTTGAATAGTTTAAGTAGTTGGATAGTTCTCTGTTTGCGTGTAAATACATGCATGAAAGTTTGTGTATAACACTCATCCATGGTATCATCCATATCATCCAGAGCAGTTATTATAATAATAGTATCAGTAACAATAATCTTAAAAATAATAGTATTATTATAGTGTAATAGTGTCAACTTTATCATTATCATCATAAAACAACAACGGCAACAATAAATATGATTAAATGAAAGATAAAATAAACAATAAACTAGTAAATAAGCAAAATTAAAAATGAAACTCCACAATAGAGACTTGAATCATATAAATATTGGCCTTTCATCCTCAGCATGATTAATAAATAAATATATCTTAGAAAAAATATGTCCAGGTCCCCACCCAAGTCATGCAGATCAATAGTGCAGGATTATTAACTGAGGATTTAAAGATCAGTCTTGAATTATTGTAGGTTCATATAAAAATTATGAAAGTGTTCTGCTACCCAATCAGAAAAAGAATCAAAGAAAAAGAAACAATAATATTGAAAACAAGATAATTTTGCACGATAGCATTATAAGATACTGTATATCATGTGGTAATTAGAGATTTTCATAATATAAGAAGGTATTTTGACATTGTTACAATATAACCCTTATGGTATACAACAAATTCACATTACAACATGAACCACTTATGTAAAGACTTTGTTTTAATAAATTATCACATTATAATATGTAGTTGTGTATTATAATGTGATACGTATATATCTTGTTTCGTCAGATAACTTCATTTCATGAAAATATTTTGTTATAATGTTAAAAACATGATCTTTTAGCCTGATGCTGTTTTCTTTCTCTATTTCTGGTACTAGGTATTCAATACACCCAAAATCAGCACAGGTGAATAAAATATATGATATATAATATTGTCACATTTTGTTCCAATTATGCTTTTCCTGTCTCTTATATCTGTCTGTTGTATAAATACTAACTATACCCCTGAACTTAAAGAACCTTAAAGCATCACCTCATACATCTGAACATGAGCTATGTGGTAAAATGACAATCTTTTATTGTCATTTAACCACTGACATTACACCCCTGCAGGAAAACTGACAAAACCAAGAGACAACGACAGCAGCCCTCCCAGACTGCATTGTTGTTCTGTCACCGTCATCTCAGCTTTTATCCTCATCCCAGCATCCCATTTCCTCTCCCTTCTCCCTTTTCCTCCTCGGCCTCACACATGGTGTTCCGCCCACTCGCGGATGTTGTTCGGTGTAGCAGTTACAGCCAGTACAGTTCTACGCCCACACGCAAGTGCACCTCAGCCTACACTTTTCTTAAAGCACTTTTCACCACAGATACCCTGTTCTGACTCAAACTGGAGGGGCGGCAATTAAGGATTCATAAAAAGATGTGAATGGTGTGTTTCAAGAGCTGTGACAGTATGTTTCCATATTCACACTGTAATGAACTGTATGTTCAAGTGTGTGCTGAGTTTGTTTACAGTATCTGTTAACCCACAAGCTAAAAATATAGGAGGGTTGTCTCTTAAGACGCTGCACTACATGACACCCGAGCCATGTTTCTGTGCTATTACTGTGTTGATAGTCTTTGATCTGTGCTTGTTTTCAGCTTTACAATGCTAAAAATAAACACTTTTAAAACGATGTCTAGGAAAGCTGTCATTGTAACTTACGCCAGTAGAGATTATCACTAAAATAATTACATTTCTAGTTAATCCTTTAGGACAATTTCAAACATTGAAACCAAAATACTCTTTGAGACAAAATACTTAACCTTTTGAAGGTTATATTTGCTGAACATTAAGTCAGATGTCTCTATATAGTTCACTAACTAGGCTTTAATTCAAAATTAGGAACTCACCTAAAACCCTGAATATGCACCTGTCTCCTCATCGGCCTGCTCTACTTTTCCAAGCTGCTGCTGTGTTTTAAACACACAAAATAATTCATGGAAACAGTCATCATGAATGTATTACTTAATGAACCACACCAACGCATTATTTTCTAGAATTTTGGCTGATTAGCTAACATGATTAATTCACATCAGTTGACATTATTTTCCGCAGTAAAAGACAAGTGATGTTAGCGAGCAGTTTCATTTTAAAACAACGTGGCCTCTGACCCGTTTATTAGCTTTTACTGCTGCTGTGGAGGGGGGAAAAAAGCCACTGATGGCTCATCTTGTTTTTTTGGCTTGTAGCTTGACAAAATATAAAAAAACTGACATGGACAAACATACAGTACTTATGTTTGCTCTGTAGCACTCAAAATACATGGTAATACAAAGTACTGTATGTAACATGGATGGCCATCGAAAAAAATAAAATCATGTGGATCCTTGATCATTCAAATATTAATATGGACAAATAAAGATCTACTCTTCTAAAACTTAATAATAAATAACATTTATTTTAATATGAATTAATGATTTAATATTATCACAGAAAACACTGAAAACAATGAGTGCAAACATAAAACAAAGGAGATTAAATGTGATTTTCAAGATTGTAGTTAAGCTTGATTTTCTGTCTGCTTTGCTGTGATAATAGCAATGATGTGCCAATAAAACAGGAAGAAAACAGTGGAATATGCTTTTACGTGCTACCAGACCTTTGTCATCCTTGTCGTTGTCATCGCTGTCATATATAAAGTCAAACAAATTACAAATGAAATTGATAAAACACAAATGATATAATACCAAGTACAAGATTACGTACACTAAAACTGAACAAAAATCTATAATAATAACATGCAGCTTGGATAAACCTAGCTTATACCCTGTGGTAAAAGTACAATCTAAGAAGAGACTTAAAGCCAATGATGCCATCAGACAGCCTAATTTCCTTGAGCAGGTCATTCCAGAGCTTTGGGGTCATGACTGCAAAACCTCGGTCCACTTCAGTTTTAATCCTGGACACCGGGATGGACAGAAGACATAGACACGACATAGACATAGACAGACTTTATTTGACATTCCAGGGGAAAAAAAAAACCAAAACAGATTCGTCTCCAAAACTGGTGTCAACATTATATTAACCCTTTCAACCTTAAGCCTAAAATGTTCCACCTGGACTTTTTTTCTTATTTTAACTATAAAAAGGCTAGGAAATGTGTTGTGAGTGAGTCCATTTGCCCATTTTTCCAGAGCACTTTTTCTTCACAATTTTTCAAAATCTATCAATCATTTACAATTTACTGCATGTTATAATACTGTTAAAATGGCTTCTTCTCCAGTTTCTAGTACAGGCATGAGTGAAATTATCGTAATGACTCAATAAAACCTATAAAGTGCAACGTCTCAGGTTTCAGAAACCGTTGGAATTTTTCCAATTGCGCAAACAGTGACACAGTTACAGCCATCCAAACTACACATAGACAGGGTGTGTCAGCGATGACACATCAGGTTTTAAAGAGTTAACATGTTCCCATCTTTGTGTATACCTTTGGTCAAACATAACCAGTAACACCATTTAAAATTTCACAGCTTTACAATAACATGGTTACATACAAAAGGCGCAGAATCTTAATGAGTCTCTCCATCCAACTCTGCACACAAGTGTGTAGTCAATTGGACCCACGCTCGCCACAAGTAGCTTTGGCTGAAACATGAAACCCACAGATTGGAAATTACAGTGTAATGGCCTCCTCTTCTCCTCCGATATGAAACCGAAATGGAAAAAAAAAAAAAAAAAGCTAAGAATAGCAGGAGTAACGAGCCGTTGATTCAGTCCATAAAGAGACATATGCTGCAGAGATTCATGAGAAATCATGCATGGCGTTTTGTATCAAAGCATGCACACACACACACACACACACACACACATCTACTTGTTATAATCCGGGTCATGGAAAAGCGTTGACAGAAATGCTTTCTCATAACAGATCATGGTGGTGAATGTAATTTAAAATTCCTGACTTATGAAGCATCAGAAGCATGCATTTATGAAGCCATTATTCCCTGCGTAACGTTGAATCCCCCAGAATAATTGTATGAATTATGTAGGTGGATGAGATGGAATAAGTGATAAATCAAAATGTGCTGAAATTTTTATCGCCATCCTGGATTTTGTGTCACATCATCATAAAAAGGGGATACAGCTGTGTGTATTTGAATGTGTGCACAAGAGAGTTGTGTTTGTGCTACTGAAGGAGATATTTGTTACCATGGCAATAAATCCAACCCATGCTGTTGTGGTTGTCATGGAAACTGAAACAAAAACACAAGGTGTCCTTGCATGCTCCTTGGAAACAGCGTAGACGAATTCACTGTTCATAGTTTAATGTTTTTAATTAGATTTCAAAGGAATTTTTGTATTAACCACAACGCCATTTTTTTATTGTTCTCCATGCTCTTTAAAATAAAAACCCTCTCTTTTCCTCTCGTCTCTGCTCAGGTGCCTACCCTCGGCTGTCTCTGAGCTTCAAGCTGAAGAGAAACATCGGCTACTTCATCCTGCAGACGTACATGCCATCGATCCTGATTACCATTCTCTCCTGGGTCTCCTTCTGGATAAACTACGATGCGTCGGCAGCCAGAGTGGCTCTAGGTAAGAAGCAGGAGCCGTTAGGGAGCAGGTATTTGGCTCCACAGATGAGGTTGGGAAGGCCACTTTTCTTCTGTCTGTGATGGATTCCCAACAGCAATAACGCTTGTAACTTGGTAACTCTGCCTCCTTAAGTGAGACACTGGACTTCTCATTCTGGCTCTGGATTGGTGGTAGCGTCAGGGGATAGTTTGAAAATTGGTGGGGCAAATGGAAGTAGATGTAAAGAACATTTGTATTATGCTTGCTGCAGTCAATGACAAGAAAGGAGTATGAAGTCCCCTGTCTTTTACAAGCTAATCCTTGTCGGGATCACAGTACGTTAAAATATGTAAATATTGTGGTTGGAATATTGCTCGAAGCTGATGACTCACAGTAGCTGCTGGAGATTATTAGGTGTGCTAGTGTGCATGTAAACATGAACTACTCACTCTGTGTGTTTTTGCAGCTCTGTTTGAATTACATTTTCCACTGTGCTTTTCAGTAGGCGAAAACATGAATTCACGACCTTGACTAAACTAGGTCATACCGTGTGTCTACCGTATCACTGGTCACTGATTTGTAAATACATCCTCTCTCTAATGAGCCTAATTTGACTTGTTATTGAGGAGTGCTTGTTTGGGTGCAAAGGCCCGCTGAGTGGGAGCCCCTGTAAACTGTAAACATGGCAGAGGTGGAAGCAGCAGCAGTAGCAGATCGCTGGTTTTGTAACTGTGAGTCCTCAAGGATGCAGCAGTACAGTTTTGTCTTTGTCCAACATTGAACCACAGGATTTATGATGTGTCAACCAGGAATAAATACACAATTCAAAATTCAATAAAAAGAAATAGACAAATGTGTGTCCTGCAAAAGTCACACTTCTCTGTGTTAAAAATACTTTGAGAATTTGATATAATCTTTGGTACATACCCACATTGCCTTGGTTAAATGCATTTAAAGTGTAGTTTTTAACAACTATAGATGTTGTATTTCAACATATAGCTTGTATTAGTTCACTTAGCCAGACTGCTTTATTGTGATGTACATAACAGTTCTCTCAATTAAAGTCAGTGCCTTGTAAGTAAGTAAAGTTTATTTATATAGTACTTTTTTACAGAAAGTATTCACAAAGTGCTTCACAGTAAAATCAGAAGTAAGATATATAGATACACAACTACATACACAGGAATAAAAACATATAAGCAAATTGTCATAAAACCCACTAAAAGCCTGTCTAAACAACAAGGTCTTCAGCTGCTTTTTAAAAGACTCAACAGAATTTAAAGTGTGAAGTGATGGTGGCAACTGCAGCCCATATTCTGTGATGGGTACTTCAAACATGTACTTTGTTATTATCAGTTTGGAGAGACAGATCAGAAGAGTCACTGTGCTGCTCAAGGATCCATTTATTTCCACACACACTGAAATAAAATGGGTAAGGTGGATGTAAACTTTTGACCTTAAATGAAAGAACTGGTGGTCATGGTTTATTGTTGTCATTTTGCCAGTTAAGCTGCACATGAAATGATGAGCAATCTGGTTTTTTTTTGTTTTTTTTTCTAGAGAATTGTGTTCATCACATCACAAAAAAAATATTTTAAAAAATCCCAAATATTAGCTTATTAGCTCAACTCACTCAGATGCAACATGCTTGTTTTTAGACCTGGTATGATATCTGTTGTTTTTCCCTTCATAGACAGTGATGTCATCACATTGTGTGTATGATGTACATATTTTAAAGACATGTGATAGATGAAATACATTGTGACCAAAATACACATGTAGATGGTGAAACTCCACTCAGTTTATCAGGATTAATCACACACAACAAATGAAATACATCTCCCATAATATATTTTGCCTTCCTTATGCATATTTCAGCATTTCATAAGTCATGTGTTGAAAACAAAGCCATCGTATAAAATACACTTGTATTGCATCCATTTTTCAAGGACAGGGTTACATAAACTTTGCACAATCTAAAACTTTAATTTAGTAATTTAGTATTAATTGACTAAATTCAACCTCTACAGTAGTATGTGCTCCATTAAAATTAAAAAGAAGGAGTCGGAGGAAAGAGGTCAGCAGGGTTAAGCAGCAGGTTTGTAGCTCTCGAGCCACAGGGATAACAGATTAATCTAACCATGCCGATTGATTGCTGCTTTGGTCTTTAAATCTTCTTTATGGACATATAATGGAACAATAATGATCTTAACACATAATGCTTTTTAGAAAACATGCTTTGATCCATTACCTTGCTGCAACATCCATCTATTCCCTTGTTATCCACAGGCACACATAGATTACCAAGGTCTGAAATGGATATTTGTAAAGCATCACTGTGTACATACTTTTATCCATTTTACATCCCCCTGTATTTGCTAGTTTGCTTTCTTTCATTAAGGCAGCCATGTAATATTCAGTCATTACTGTATGCCTCCTAGTGTAGCTTTTGCCTCTATGTGTGTTAGTAATTGAATGTGTATGTGTGAAGTCCTGCTTGCTGCAATATCCGCCATGTGCCTCCCTAGCTGAGAGGCAACCGGAGGTCCATTCAGTAGTCCTGATGGATCATTACAAGCTTTCAGCAGGTACACTGATAGGGGAAAAAGGAATGTGTGAGTGGGCATGGGTGTGTGTGTGTGTGTGTGTGTGTGTGTGCAAGGCTGCTCCTTTATGTGTGCGAACCTGCCAGTAAGAGCAGTATAATGATCAGGGAGAAATCAATTCAAGGAGGCAGAAGGCAAACAATTGAATTGTTTGAAGCAGAATCTCATTTTACTGAGCAATTTCGAAGGATTGCAAAGTTACAAATGACCTGCTCACACCCTAATCTGGTTGGAACCCACTTCCCACAGTCATACCCTCCATTTATAATTAGATTATATGAACTGTCAAGGTGTGGCCATTGGCTATTATGGGTACAGGAGCACTCATAGTCTAATGGCAGACACAAGTTTGAGCTTATTGCATGTTACTCCAGACACACTAAGTTCCTGTGGGTATTTTAAAGCCTTCACTGAGCCACACACTCTCAAAGTGACAAATTCTGAATGATTGCACATGCTAACTAGACAACTGACAATTTGTACTGCCTGACATGATGAATAGAAGTGTTCAGTTAATGCTGCTTTGATTTACCGCCTATGCCTCTGTTCTCATAGTTAACATTCATTGCAGACATTTTATTGCATCCTACATGATACCTTTTCCTTTTTATAATGTTGAGCTGTGTTGCTAATGGCCTATTGGCTTGTGATTAGAAGAGATTTGATTGCCGTGTGCCTTTGTACAAGCTGTTAAGGTAGAGACTAGCAGGGGAAAGGGGGGAGGGGACGGATGGCAAAAAAGAAAGAGATGCAACTTGAGCAAAGAGGGAAAAGACCACTAAATGATGGTGAGAGCTGCGGGACAAAGAGATAAAGGATAAATGAGGAAGAAGAGGGGGAGATATTGAAGCAGAGGGAGAGATAAGGGGAAGAAGCAGACTAAGAAGGAGGGAACAATGGAGAGCGATAGAGACGGGAATGAGAGAGACAGAAAAAGAGTGAGAGAAATCCCATAAAACTATATTTCTCCCTGGAGAGTAACAACGTGATGAAAAAGGAGGGAGGCCTGTGGACGCATGGCCCCTTGATTAAATTGTTTGAAAAGGGAGCGTGCATGTGTGTACGTGTGTGTGGGGAGAGAAAGAAGGAATAGAGGGAGGGAGTGAAGGACAGAGAGTAATGGCACAGTTGAGAGAACACCTATAAAGAACAAGGCTGTCGTTAAGCAAAAAAAAAAAAAAACCCAAGAGGTTGCACCATCCAATAGCTGGCTGAACAGGGCAGAGAGACACAGAGCATGTGCACACGCAGGAAGGCGGGCAGGCGAACAAGTCAGCGCACGTTCACACATTATCTCCATCCACACACACACACACACACACACACACACACACACGTGTAACACTAGCCTTGTAATGTGCCAATAAATCACACTAAGGGCTGGATTGACCTTAGCTATCTCACTCCCTCTTCCCAACCCCCTGACTGTTCCTTGTCTCTTCACTGTACTTTATGACACACACACACACACACACACACACACACACACACACACACACACACACACACACACACACACACACACACACACACTCCTAAAGCCCTGTCCGTGTATGTCCTGCTCTGATAGGCTCCATTTATTTCCAGCATACATCCTCCATATATCTGTAATGAGATAAGATATAGCATTATTGCTTAGCAGAAGGTCAGAATTTGCATGAATATGTATGAGACATCTATTTATTTGTTGCAAGCTGACATCCTGTGAAATGCATCAAACGCCTTGTCTATTAGCAGTGTTACATCTCACAGATATGGCTCTTTGTCAATGTCTTTTTAAAGCTGAAACACGTATTATCAAGGTGGCAGTTGTGTCTCTGCGACTACCAGGGAATAGCAAGTAACCATGCCTTTCTGTGAGAGAAATCCCATAAACCTTAACCTAGTGGTTAAGGTTATGAAGAGCTGGGGGCAAGATACATGCAGCACTATTCTAATGAGTTATTTCTGCTTGATGACCATGGGGCAGTTAGAGGTTTTCCAGGCAGACCTTTGAATTTCAATGAAGCAGAGGTTACACACTCACCTACTGAGCAAGAAAAACAGGATTGCTGTCACACATTTTGAATTAAGAACAAAACCATCAGGATCTTGTTTCACAGAAGTGCTCAAGTAAAATATATGCTTCGCTCGCTTATTTCCTCTGTCTTTGATACACTCAACCAGGCAATCCCAGAGTAACATAATTATGTCTTCCACTGGGTCAGTCCTCCTCTTAACTAGCAGTGGAAATAGCCACAGAACAAACATTGTTTTCACGATTATAAATAACCTTGTTTCTATAGTAACACCTAAGACATCTGTTGGAGTTTTCTTCAGCGTGACCCTCAGGTTACTGACAAGATAACAGCATCTACTTAGAATAGTGAAGTGCTCTATGAAGAGACTTCTCCTCTGACAGGTCTGGACTAATTAAGCATCAACCATCCTTTTCTTCACTATGAAGGAAGAAGGCTCTGAAGGGGGAAAACAGTCTTTTAAATTAATGCCTCCATTTACAGAGGCTAAATATAGAGGCTAAACACATTAAATATGATTGTTAGAGGAAATATTGATGATTTGATATTTTAATTGAATTGTCATTTTAGTTTGGGTCACACTTATTTATTTCAGTAAGCAAATCACTGTATCACATTAACACTACCTTAATGTTAAGCATCTTTAACCTATTAAATGCTGTGCTATTAAGCTAATACATTATTTAACATGTAACTAAATACATATGCTTTGTACATTACTGGAGTATTTATCTTTCTCACAGCTTTTCACTTTCTGCATTTTAACACAAGTATCTGTACATTCTACTCCAAACAGGCATTACTTTAATTATAATACAACTAATGGGAATCAATGACTATTTTATTTTGCATCATCTTTTGCCTTTTCAATATCAAGGCGTATTTCAATCAAAACAGACAATAACACATAGGAAAAATAATCCTTTAATGAATGATCATGTTAAACATAATATTTAAAGTTGCAAAAGACAAAATAAGACTAAATGGGATGAAAATGGCTACCTTTTACTTTTAGACACACAGAAATTGTACTTATTCACTTTCATTTGTCTGAAGAAAATGTGCAGTTTTGCCACTTTCTGATGGTTACTAGAAACGTTATTTAACTACTGTATTAATTAACTGCTCGTTGACAATTAATTAATATTCCCTTACTATAAAGTATTATCAACAATAATTTTTTTTTGCTGCAGGTTTCAAGTTGTAAAACTGCAGGAGCTGAGGTAAGGGGTGGGAAATACCAGAATTTAACAATTCACACCTTCCTCCTGCAGCTCTCTCCACCCAATCCAAATGAAAAGACTGAATATAGATAGATAAGCTGCTATTTAAAACTGAAACAACTTTTCCAAACTTCTGTGTTGACACACTGCATAAAGCAGTAGAATTGTTAGTGTGTCATGTCTGGTGGAATCTGATCAGCAATCTGATCAGTAAACACCTGTGATTTTATAAAATCGTGGTCATCATGGAATAGATTTTCTACAGCCTGAAAATGCAGACATGGAGCAGAAGCAGAAGTCTCATATCCTCTCAGACCACTTGAATTACATTGTGCTTAAAAGTAATTATGAAATATTTGCCCCACCCCCCCAAAAAAAAATAAATCACTCAAAGCTTTATATATATTGATTATAATGCAGTTATTGATACTGTCTAAGACATAATTAGTACAACTGCAATAATAATAAAACATATTACATTAATATACTGTATAATATACATTTTTATTGTTTTGGGATTTTTTTTTTGTAGATTCTCGAATCTGACATTGTTGAAAACATGACATTTTTGTATTTTCTTCTCAAAGGGATCACTACCGTGCTCACCATGACCACGATCAACACCCACCTGAGAGAGACGCTGCCCAAGATCCCTTACGTCAAAGCCATCGACATGTACTTGATGGGCTGCTTTGTCATGGTCTTCTTGGCCCTGCTGGAATACGCTTTTGTGAACTACATCTTCTTCGGGAGGGGCCCTCAGATGCAAAAGAAGCTGGCGGAAAAGGCGGAGAAAACCAACAATGAACGGGCAGCCAAGTATGACGCAGCAAGGGTGAGTTGATGTCCTACAGTATATTGACCTACTTAATCCTTTAACCCCTGAGACATTATTTCATTGAAACGGGCTCCTTGGAATTTGTGGCGTCATAAAGTGTCATAAAAGCTGCTGTGAGTATGTGCTTGTGTTCCTTTTCTTCAGTGGTTTTGTTTTACTGTATGTTTTAGGGTCAAAACAGGGTGGAATAACAGAAAAAGACAAAGAGGAATTGAAGTTTTACAGGTTTTTACTAAATAAGGCACTCAGAATGTACATCAGTAAGAGATCTAGGATGTTGAACATGAACTGTGAACTGGAACACACTGAACAATAACAAGGATTTGAATTTTGGTCCAGTACAGTAGTTTTTTATGTAAATCAGTCTAGCTGCTTTTTGACACCTGAGTGAACTCCAAAAGGCAGTGAGTCAAAACTCAGTGAAAACACAGGTAAAAAACATATAAGAGGAAAACACAACAACAGTGAAAACAAAAAACAGCAAGAAAATTGGTGTAAAAAAAAAAAAAAAAAAAAGCCCAAACCATCTATTTCTATCGTGAGTCGGCTTCACTCTACCCCCCAGAAAGGCAGGGCGGAGCCAGCATGCTCAAATGTCTATGAAAAGCACAGGGTCTATTCTATCAGCACATTTTGAATTTTTTTTTTTTGAATTAGCTGTTGAATTATTATGAATATACAGAACACTCACCACAGACACGTCAGGGGCTAAAGGGTTAAACCATCAGCTCTTGAATGGATTGACTCAAAATGAGTCAATCTACAGTGCATGATGGTGCTCATAGGTATTGTTGCTGATTCTGTGGTTGTGTTTATTTTTTAAATTCTCAAATGAAAAACATCCAGTAGCCTGTGGGACTGGTATAGCTCTGAACGCACATTGAATATTTGGTGTTGCTTCCACAGGAAAACGCCTCTGGACAGCGCTGCAGAAAGGACACTGAGCGGACACAACTCATTTTTTTTTCTCTCCTCCCGACAGGACATGAATGATAAAACAGCCTCGACATGACAGTTATCCTAAACTGAACTTTTTTTTTTTTTTTTTTTTTAGCCCTTGACAGCTGAAGCAGAGACATTATTCACTCTTTTCACTGATGTTAATATTTCGTAGGAAACTTGTTTGGTTTTGTAAATTACATTTCCAGGTATTTGTTTACCACATGTGGCTGAATATTTTCATCTCCTCAGGAGGCAGGTAGTAGGACTGCTTCCCTAAAACGGTCCAATCAGGTTAAAGGTCTTCGGCACTCACGCTCGGTGAGTTGTTTATTCAGTGAGACTCTTCAGTTTCCTTCAATCAACTCTATCATGCCATCAGCTGACATGGATGTTTTGTTATTTTCTTTTGCCTCAATGCAAATATTCTGTCATCCATGGAATGAACACAACAGCAACAGACATTCCATGACATTCCCATATTCTCCAGAGAATTCATTTTGACTTTGACATTGAATTTTGCAGTTCAGCTTATTTTGATGGTGACGCTCGTGATCTGCATTATAAACTTTCAGATATGACGCCGTTCTTTTTCTCCTTTCAGACCTCATTATGAATGCATGCTCTTATCTATTTTGTCCTTTCTATTCTGCAGTCGTCTCATTGAAACCATCATAAAGAAGTCACATTTCCCATGAAGCTTTCATCAAGTGGGGCTGCGCATGTTGGGATGCAGCAAATCAGTGCAACATTCTGTGGGCAGCTGCTGTAGAAGTTTCCCGTTTTGTCAGTCGGTTGCATCAGTGACAGCAGCTAGAACAATTTTTTTTATAGATTTTGAAAAAAGAAAAAGTGCGATTCATAATTTAGTGCCACTGAACATTCAAATATCCACCATGGAATAATACTTCTATATTTAATGGATGCTTAGATCATATGTTCAGCCTAAAACAGTAATAATTTAGACTTTTCAGTGTCAGGAACAGTTTGTTTTGTCTTTGTAAAAAAAAAAAATCGTCATAATGTAAAATAGTAATTTATGAAGGACGCAGTCACCAGAATGAACTGTTGCCATTGGATGCTTCTGCAAACTAAGGACCAATATAATCTCAATGTGTCCTTGTAGGAACAAGTATATTTTTGTCATTCCTATGCGTGGATAGGGTTCAGAAATTTGGCTTTTTGCATCATTTTATATTACAACATTTATTTTCTTTATTAACCCATAAAGACCCAAACAGCCACCAGTGACCAAAAGCATCTACTGATGTAAAATCTTTAATACCTGTTGATCCACTAATCCTATCAATAATCAATGTAAATAACTGAGGTCAAATGCAGTTTGTCATCTTTTCATGGTCATCAGATATGACCAATTTAGACGTTCAGAGGCTCCGTAGTTACCATGGAAACACTATCATGTTCTACAACTTTGATTCCCCAGTAAAACCCATAGAGTTGGGTCAATGAAAGTGGATGGAGACACTTGGTTTATGTTCAGTTAATGATAGATTTTCTTGAAAAAGTAATTTTTTCCTCAGTTTTCTCTGTTTCTGATGTAACTTTAATCAGAGCTTTTATGAACATCTACATGATCAATGAATTAAATATAGGAAAATGCATGATTTTCAATGAAAAAATGCAAAATACACAGGATAATATAATAAATGGTGATAAATCACATAAGAAAAGGAAAATAGAGAGAAAAATTCATTTGGGAACTACCACAAAAGTAGCACTGGGTCTTTATGGGTTAAACCAAACTCTTGTATTATTTTCCAATCACAACTAAATGTGGTCAGGGCTTAAAATAACCAGGTATGAAATAGCTGCATATGAATATAATTAGAGTCGATGATTGAAAAGTGTTATGAGTGCTTAAACACTATACCTTTTATATTCAGGTATCAATATATTTTTGTTAGTTCAGGTACATTGAGATTATATTTGATTTTTTAATGTCAACATTTTATTCTGGTGAAGGATTTTCGCC
The DNA here is from genome assembly GCA_037367365.1 of Apogon talboti. NCBI lineage: Eukaryota > Metazoa > Chordata > Actinopteri > Kurtiformes > Apogonidae > Apogon > Apogon talboti. Next base: position 12,360,289 of record JAPQRQ010000013.1, on the reverse strand, counting down.
TTTAAGGCCATAATCCAAAACATACCACAAAAAAAGCTGTCTTCCTTCACCTTAAAATGAACTCAGATTCATGTTTATCATGGGACTTCAACAGCTGCTCTATTGAATGATTGCTGTTGTCAATTATTGTTGATTTGTTTTATGGCACAGACACATCATAGGCATGGGATATGATGTATCTCGTATGTGTTGACTTGAGTTGTTCCCAAATTACAGTAAATTGGCTAAATTGCATTGCTGTACTAGAGACTGAATAACTCTCCACAAGAAGGATTACACCAGTTGGTTTTACCTTCTTATTTTATGATATTACAATTCATTTCTATCAAGTTGCTCCTACAAATTGAACATAAGCAAACATCATCTGCTTACATACAACTGGTGAACAGCAACTAACTGACAAATGCTTGTTCGGCAAAGGCCTTTACATCTGAACTTCTTTATTCTGACTTCACCAGTATAATAACAATTTCTTTTTCATGGCACAAAATACCTCTAAATTGTCTCTTGTTCGTATCTTTAGTACACATATCTCTCATTCAGCCTGACAAGTTATGTTTGAAGTATTTTATTATAGCAGCACAATGTATTTTAGTTTGCCATCTGGACTCCAATCTCATCATTCCCCACAGATGTGTTTACATGTAGATGTAGGGTAGTGATGAATAAATATCTGGTCCCACGGAGTCTGTAGGCAGATGGAGCAGCAGCAGAGGGAGAGATGGGAAATTCTTGCAATTTAAACTTGCCGCCAAATTGGAGGGAGCATTGTTAGATGGTGTAGATGGTATTGTGTTAGCATGCAACAGAAGTTGACAGCATGAACTGATTTGCAGGCAACATAAGAAAAAAGTATTAAGACATTTCTGCCATTTTCAATACATTATTAGAATTTTTAAAAGCTATATCCTCCTGAGATCCACCAATGCATTTTTGTCCTCTGTAATGGACAAGAGTTTCACAGTTTTACTTGAAAAAAAAATAAAAAAAAGTCCACCACAAAGGACATTCCATAAATAAATAAATAAATAATGTGTCTGAGAAAACTGTTGCATCATGCTGTTTCCAATCAGGGCAATTAATTAATATAAAAACGTCAAAACTTTTACTTACTGGGTCTCAGGAGGATGCTGTGCATTTCACAAGGACAGATTTATGAGGTAGAAGTGTTGACTGGTTGCCATGGCAAAAGCATGATGTGTCACCCCCATTTCATGTGACCCGCTGAGTGCACTGCAGGAAAATGCCTTTAAAATGTAAGGTACTGCCCTTTTAAGACGTTCCATCCATGTGCACATAACGATCTTAATTAGTTTTCTCATTTCTGTCTTTTCAGGCGGAACCACACAGCCATGGGAACATCCTGCTAACAACCCTGGAGATCCATAACGAAGTGGCTGGAGGCGAGATCACCACCAGCGTGGCGGACATTAGGAACTCTCAGTCCATGGTTCAGTTGGACAGCACGGCCTCGTCACACATCCAGTACCGCAAACAGAGCGGCGGGATAGGCCCGCGTTCCGCCAGCCGCCACTCCCTGGACCGGGCTGCCCAGATGAAACGGAGCCGTCTGCGGAGGCGGTCCTCGCAGCTCAAAATCAAAATCCCAGACCTGACGGATGTGAACGCCATCGACCGCTGGTCACGAATCATCTTCCCTTCAGTCTTCTCACTGTTTAACCTCGTCTACTGGCTCTACTATGTCTGATTGAACTGTTCTTTTGAGGTGTTTGTTGTTGTTCGTTTCTGTTTTTTTCTTTTCTTTTTTTTTGTTCTTTCCTTTTCTGTTGCTTTTATACATGATGGAAACTGTTCGAGTTAAAGACTGCAACAAAACAATACAAAAAACTGAGAAAGACTACTGAGTTTTGGACCAAGTTATCCTCAGTTGTTTTTATATTTGCAGTCTTTGAATCCTTAGGCTTTTTATTTTCTAAAGTATGTACTGTAATTGGGACTTGTGACAGTCATTTCCCATCATCTGCTCTCTCCGTAATGTGTAAATAGAGAGATACAAAGCCAGCAATTAAATACATACTACAGTATTTGCAAAAAAACAGAGAGAAACCACTCTAAAGTTTTTTCTAATCAAGAAGATAAATCATTAATAGTACTTTATACTATACAAATGGTTAGATAAGTGCAAGCAATTCCAAAATCCATTAAACAAGCAAACTACTGTATGTTTGACTGATACCCTATGCACAATTACTGCATGTCATGGTCAGCCATAGTGGAAATAACCTCTCTTTTGCCTCTGATTATGTCACAACTTTATAGTGCACATCAGAAACTCCTTTTCAGAAAACAACAGTTGGTGTGTGTTTGTCATAACGTTACAAATATATTTAAAAAAAACAATGTGCTATTTACTATATCATGCATTAATCTGGTAAATCTTTACCCAAATACAATAATTTAAAGTCAGGACATTGTCCTCAGTTCAGGATGATTGTGACTCAGGTTCTGAATTTTGCTATTTGGCACCTTTTTCTAGAACAAAAGAGAAAGTGTCAGTGAGATTTCCTTTTTTGGTCATTTGATATTGAAAAAGCAACAAGCACAAAAGTGAATGAAACTGCCATTTTTTTCACGTTACTCTTCTACCTTCTACAGAGCTTCGAGAGATAGCATGACAGAATTGCACTCAAATTTATCAGACTTCCTCTAAAACCTGTCTTACTTTAATTTAAAACAACTGCCAAGGGCCTTTTGGGCGTTACAGTTTCTCAACCCGTAAAATATTCTAATATTTTTGTACTCGTGTCTTCAGGTATTCATTTAATTCCCTAACCTGTCTTGTTGAGAACATTTTTTGTTGATTTGTTTTTGCTCAAGACTAACTCTGTTGTGACAATAGAGTGGTACACGTGAGGAATGAAACTCCTTTTTGTACATAAGTACATAAGTGTGTATATACATAAATGTGTATATATATATACTGTGTGTACATCCCAAAATGAACATGATCAAGTATTGAGCATTTGTGATTGTCACACTGGCTATTAAATGTCAGACTATTTAGTGCAAAAAAAAAAAGAAAAAAAAGACATGGATTAAACAAATTAAGCACAGGTCAGTTCAAGCATCTGTTTAGTTTTTGCGGGGCACGCCAAACACATTTCTTCTCAAATCATCTTCCACTTGACGCTGTATCTTCATTCTCCATTTGAGAGCTGCTGTATGTTCAAACATGCTGTAGCAAGGGATGCAAATGGATTCCATTGATTCCACAGACAGACCGTGATAACAGGTCTGTTGACTAATAAGCACATACAAGCATTGAATGTATCAGATCCATTCTTCAGGGAGAGAGGATAATGAGCCATGGTCATCATTTCTCCATCAGAATAGGAATGTAACACGCCCATTATTACGCTACCGCGAGTGATGGGAGGAGAGATGGCGTTTAAGGGTGTGTGCATGTGCATGTGTGTGTGAGAGCGATGGGATATGGACAGGGAGGGCCTGAGATGGAAAAAAGGCCGTGGTTAGACCATGTATTTTCTGTGCTGCTTGCTCAACTATGGACAAATGTCAACGTAGAATAATATTTGTGAGTAAAAAATAGCTCTCCTGTTTGACTCATGATAAACTGTGCCATTCCACCACAGGTCGCAGAGCAATCAACCAGTTGCAACTCATGATGTAAAGCTGAAGCATTCTCCTCCTCAGTCATGGAAGCACACCTGCTGTTTGTGCATGTACAAAAACATATATAGAGAAAAAAACATTTTGATACTGAGAGTTCCGGTTTTGTCTAAACACTGATGTTTCCAAGTAGGGACCAATTTCTTTCTTTTCATTCAAAAACTGGAATTCAATTGTGAAAGCTGTAGTTTTATGTGTACAGACTGATTTATGAGCTGAATGTATTGTACAAGAATTGTCGCTGCACATAAATGAATTGAGCTCAAACCTGATCAGTGTACTGTAGGGCTCCAAGTGACTCCACATGCAAGCAAATCTGTCACTAGTTCTTGTGCTGGTTTCTACTGTGTAGACGGGACTGAAGTGCAGATTTGAACGAGGTCCAAGAAACTGAGGCACTTGCTTAGTGAAATAATCCTTTTACTGGTGTTAAAAAACAAAATGTCTCGCTAAAAGTGTTGAGTTTGGTTCTGGGCACAAAGCAATGTTTTAACAATCTCATGCATTAAAAGTGAAGCAGTGTGATCTGTCCAAAGATGTTTAAAGCTGCTTTGTGTAGTTTGAGGGAGGAGATTTTTACTTATAAAATCTGAAAATGTATGTAAATATGAGGTAAAAATCAGAAATCCCTAAAAGCTACAACTGTTTTACTTTGGTTCTTCTACCCTCCTCCACATTTACAAGCCAAAAAAGATCTTTTTCCCTGATATGAAAGATTTACTTATTGGTCATGTGGTTTAACAGTTCATTGTATTAGTCATTTTTATTACCAAACTACATAGTGCAGTTTAAAAGTGCAGGAGAAGGAAACTGATACAAACTCTAGATACTTGTTTAACATGCATGCAACTACAATTCTTTCCTGGGGAACATTTTTGAGAAAAAAAATTATTGCAAACTCATTTATGAGAGCTGCTAACTGCTCATTTTAGAGATGACATTATGCCATGTGAGCCTACGTGGAAAAACACAAAAAAAAATATTTAAAAAAAATGTCAAGTCATCAAAGACTTCAGGTGTTGTATGGCCTTGGTCCCATAATGGAATGTGAAATGTTCTGTGCTGCCACAAAATGTATTTAGGCTTAGATTTATACTGTATATCTGTATGTTTCTCTTCCTTTTTCAATAGATTATCATGTTAAAACCATGAAATAAATGATATACATTGTACCTGTGTATTGTAAATGGATGCAAGCATGCATGACAC
>JAPQRQ010000013.1:12339831-12350726 GCA_037367365.1 Apogon talboti | reverse complement strand
TGTCCACCAGTAGGGGGCGCTATAACAAGGGCCAATACCCTTGAAGTGGGTTACCTAGCAACAGATAAACAATAGGGCCACCTTGCCATGGTGTCAAATGTCATGTGCAGAAACACACATGCCAGCTGTGTTATTCAACTGAAAATGCCACTGGAATTTACCAAGAAAGTAATGAACTAGGAACTCAGAGGTAAGTTTATCATACCAATATCTATACCACATCTAGAACCAGCGGTTCCCCACACATTATCCAGCCCTGGTTAACACATACAGCAAAATAGCTCCATTCTGGCCGAGGGGTCTTAGTGCGCAGCACGTTATGTTTACAAATTGTATTGTTTTTGTTTATGCAGAAAAAAAGACAAAAAAAAGAAAAAAATGTGAGTTTTTGTATTTTTTTTCAGTAACACATATTGGACAACAAATAACAAAGCAATATCATGTTTTATATATTCATAGAACACAAGCAAAACTCCACCTTCACATGTTGGAGGATTAATCGGACCTGGAAGCATCTGTCAATCATTACTTCAGCCTGCACAGTGTCACCACGGACGATGGAAATCAAGGTCAGTGTTCTCCAATCCGTAAATTAAAATAATGAACTTTCTGGTCACTGCACAGTGAAATAAAAGAACTCCACTCAAGCTTCTAATTTGCACGGAGCTACACTGAAACACTAGAACAGGGGTGTCAAAGTCATTTTTAGTTCAGGGGCCACATACACCCCTATTTGATGTCATGTGGGCCAGATCAGTAAAATAATATCATAACTTATAAATACTTAATAAAATTTAACAATACTGGCAACTCCAAGATTTCAAATACTTTATTTTAATTACAGTATGAAATTCTTTACAACCTATCCTTAAAGAGAAAATGTGAATAACCTGCAGATTCATGAGCAACCAGAAATTTCTTAAGAAAAATAAGTCTAACTTTAACAATATTATGCCTCAGCTTATCATTTATACATGTAATTTTTATAACAGGCATCTGGAACTGAAATATATAGCATTTAACTTTATGATCAGGACAAGACTCAGTGACACTTTTGACTGTTAATGTTTACAGTGTAAATTCATCCTGTGGGCTGGATTGAACCCTTTGGAGGGCTGGTTTTGGCCCGCAGGCCACATGTTTGACACCCTGCATTACAACAATGAAACAACTCACTTCAAACCACAGTAAAAACACTTGCCAGTCAAATTAATTTTATCATAAATGATATTCAAACCAGGATCAAAATGATTATCAAAATAATATCAAAATTCTGTAATTCATAGCTTGATACTCATCTTGCATGGATTTACTTACTGATTCAATCATGCTTATTTGGTACTCTTAAACTTTAACATATTTCTAAGGACAGAGTCAGCATCCTTTCTGGACATAAATGATCCTTAACAAGTAGAGAAGAACATTGATTAAGGACAAAGACATAGCCATGGAGTCAACATTTGGGAGACCATTGTCCAATACTTCATAGGCTTTTGATCCTTCATGTTCAGATTAATGTTGTCAAGACCGGCTCGAGGAGCCTTGACAAAAACACGCGAACACAGGGTGTATGCCGGCCAGCAAAAAGTAATTATTAAACAAAAAGAGATAGTCCATAAAATAAGGATGAACTGGTCTGAAGACCACTCTGTCGGAAGAGAGCTGGCGACCACCACTGCTGTCCAAGTCAAGAATTCTCTGCTGACGCCTGGTCCCCACAGCAACCGTCCTTCTTGACACGTCGTTGCAGCAACCATCCACAGCCAACTGCCACTCTTGTGCTCAGCCATGTTGCCCTGGGAGAAGCCCAAACAGCTTCTCTGGTCACCTGTGAGTAAGAGAGAGAGAGAGAGAGAGGGGGAGAGAGGGAGAGAAAGAAACATACCCGGGGTAACCCGGGTAACCGGGATAACGTTCAAATAAATATAACACCCCAGAAACCCAAAACCATTCGCCACCACGCTAAAACGACACCTGTCACAACCGCGAGTACAGCGTGGTGTGCTGTCCCTAACCCGTCCACTCCCCAGTCGTCTGCAACCTAGGCCAAGGGAAGCATATTTAAGAGAACCGGAAAACAGGAAGGAGGAAGAACAACAGCCATGTGCACTGCCGAAGCGCCAGAAGACTCCTTCGAATCCCTACTGCACCGCTGGTATGGGGGCACGGGACAAAGCATCCGCCAGGATGTTGTCCCGCCCTTTGATGTGGCGAATGTCCAGGTCATAAGCCTGTAAGAACAGGGACCATCTGACCAGTCTCTGGTTAGGAGAACTGAGAGAGGTCAAAAAGGTCAGAGGGTTGTGATCGGTGTAGACCACAAGGGGTGCTGCTCCGCCTACATACACTTCAAAGTGTTGGAGAGCCCAGATAAGAGCGAGAGCTTCCTTCTCTATCATGGAGTAGTTACTTTAATGGCGATTGAACTTCCGAGAGAAGAAGCAAACCGGCTTAAGCACGCCCTCGTCACCCTCTTGGAGAAGGACAGCCCCAGCTCCGACCTGACTGGCATCCATGTGGAGGACAAACGGAGCATCGAAGCGAGGTGCTGCCAAGACGGGGCAAGAACACAGCAAGGTTTTCACGTTATCAAAAGCTTCCTGACAGTCCGCAGACCACACGAATGTAGCCCTTGCCTTCAACAGCTCCGTCAGGGGAAATACCACAGAGGAGAAGATCTTACAAAAGCTTCTGTAGTATCCCACAAGACCCAAAAACCTCTGAAGCTCTTTCTTCGTCATGGGAGGCGGAAAATCCACCATGGCTTGGACCTTAGTGTGCACCGGAGCCACCTTACCCTGTCCGACCACACGACCCAAGTATGTCACCGTTGCCTTAGCAAATTCGTACTTTGCTAAGTTCACTGTCAGCCGGGCCTCGGCCAGCCTCTCAAAGAGTGCCCGGATACGGTGCAAATGGGAGTGCCACGTGTCGCTATACACCATCAGGTCGTCCAAATAAACTGAACAACCCACCAAGCCAGACACCACCCTGTTCATGAGTCGCTGAAAGGTGGCCAGTGCATTCTTCAACCCGAATGGCATAATGGTGTACGAATACAGACTGGACAGAGTAATGAACGCAGAAATCGCTTGGGCGCGCTGTGTCAACGGCACCTGCCAATACCTTTTCAGGAGGTCCAACTTTGTCACAAACCGGGCAGAACCAACACGGTCGATACAGTCATCCATATGCGGCAACGGAAAAGAGTCAGACTTCGTCACAGCGTTCACCTTCCTGAAATCAGTGCAAAACCGAGGCGTACCATCTGGTTTTGGCACCAAGATGCAGGGAGAAGCCCAACTAGATGAAGAGGAGACTGCTATGTCGTGGTTCAGCATGTAAGTGACCTCAGTATCAAGTAGGTTAAGTTTCCCCGGAGCCATACGGTAAAACCGCTGTCTTATGGGTTGCGCACCGCCCACGTCAATGTCATGTTCAATCCAAGTGGTGCGAGAGGGGATGTCCCCAAACAACATTGGAAACTTTCGGATTAGCCCAACCAGATGAGTACGTTGTATCTCAGGAAGATGCTGCAACAGGGAGTCCAGCTGCAGGAGCGACTTAGAGTTCTTCAGTCGCGGACACAACATACCATCACCCAGCCCTAGGACACTGTCCATCTCCCGCGCCACCACCGTTGCGGTAACACCCATAGCTGGAACCACCGTGTTCTGTGTAGGGACGCACTGGTAATATGGCTTGAGGAGGTTAACATGGTAAAGTTGTGAGGACTTCCGCCAACCAGGCGTTGCTACAAGATAGTTCAAATCTGAAACTTTCTCTTTAACTGTCAATGACCCAATGTACCGAGCTTGAAACGGTGATGTAACAAGTGGCGTCAGTGCCATGACCTGGTCCCCAGGAGAAAACACCCGCGGTTCCGCGCGACGATCGTACAGCCATTTCATTTTCTCCTGAGCACCTTCAAGGTTCTCTCTAGCCATCGCCCCCACCATATACAACCAATGCCGAAACCCGTTAACAAAGTCGATCAAGTTCTTCGGTGCGTCTTCGGTCAACAGTTCAGACTTTAGCGCCGCCAACGGGCCACACACCGAATGACAAGGTCATTCGGACTGAACCCCAAGCTATCCTGCACAGCCTCCCGAGCTGCCAACATGAGCCAAGGAAGCCTTTCCTCCCAGTCCTTATCAAGCTCAGTGCAGAAGGCTCTCAGGAGGGATTTCAACGTCTGATGAAAACACTCCAGAGCCCCCTGCGACTGTGGATGCCATGCCGAAGACTGGTTATGCTTGATGCCGAGGGACTGTAAAACCTGCGCAAACACGTGAGAGGTGAAATTAGTACCTTGGTCAGTCTGTATGACCGGACGAGCCCCCAGTTGTCAAGACCGGCTCGAGGAGCCTTGACAAAAACACGCAAACACAGGGTGTATGCCGGCCAGCAAGGAGTATTTATTAAATAAAAAGAGATAGTCCGTAAAATAAGGATGAACTGGTCTGAAGACCACTCCGTTGGAAGAGAGCTGGTGACCACCACTGCTGTCCAAGTCAAGAATTCTCTGCTGACGCCTGGTCCCCACGGCAACCATCCTTCTTGTTGACACGTCGTTGCAGCGACCGTCCACAGCCAACTGCCACTCTTGTGCTCAGCCATGTTGCCCTGGGAGAAACCCAAACAGCTTCTCTGGTCACCTGTGAGTAAGAGAGAGAGGGAGACAGAGAGGGAGAGAGAGAGAGAGAAAACGTACCCGGGGTAACCCGCGGCACTGGGGTGTCACAATGTTCATAGATTTAATTTGTATAGTATGTTAATATCACCTCAGTCACTATCTACCTGTATAATATGTCCATAATCTTTATATTATGTCTGTACCACTCAAATATATTCATTGCAATGTCTATTAACATATTCATTGGACTTTAATAGTGTATATTGTAATGTTCATTAAGCTGTATATTAGAATCCATATAGTATATTTACAGCATCCCAAAACTCTATCCTATATGTCTATTGATTACACTTCTGGTTATATGCTAAACTGCATTTTGTTACATTGTACTTATGTAATGACGGGAAAGTTGAATCTAATGTAATCTAAAAATGTTTAGATTAAAGTGAGGTTTACATCCAAAATTTGTCACAGCTGAATTTACATAAAATCACTGACTCAGGAGTTGAATTTTTTGTGTGTTGGTTCTACGGTTAGGCTGGTTGCAGGTTTCACTTTCACCACTGGATGCCACTAAACCCTACACTGGTCCTTTGAAAAGCTGCACCACTCTCAGTCGCATAGCAACGGCAGCTTCCCCCAGCCGGGTCTTCCTACATACAGTAGATGTGTTAGTGCTGCTCGTCCCGTGCAAACTGAAGCCAACTTATTCTAACTGACTTATTCTAACTCTACTTTTCTGCCCACATGTGTTGCGTTTTTGTGCCGAGCAGAGCCTCAACCCTAATGGCTGACCCAAATAACTACCTGCAAACCCCGAAATCTCAAAAGGCGCCAAAGATACAGCCTATGATTCTTGTAGAAAGTAGAAACTCACTGAATGAATTCTTTCTGATGTCTTCTTTCTTTCTTTCTCTCTCTCTCTCTCTTTCTCTCTCTCTCTCTTTCTCTCTCTCTCGCTGTCTTTCTCTCTTTCTCCCCTCCCTGCCTGCCAGCTGACATACTTTCTTTTAATTCATCAACAGCGTGGCAGGCAATGGAGGGAGCGTGGGAGCAAGTAGGAGGGAGAGGGAAGGATGGAGAGAGAAAGAAAGTCTGTTTCAGCATCAAAAGACTGTCTCAGAGACTAGGGGGAATACATTGACTCTTCAATGTGCTTTTTGATGATGCCTTTCTGATTTATGAACTCAAAGATACACAACAGCAGTAGCAGCAGTAGCAGTGTATTAGCCTCCCTTCACACCGTCTTGTCTCGCTCTGCCTCCTTCCCTTTGCTTCTCTCATCACTTAATATACTCTGTCACTCATTATTCCCTCTCTTGCACACACCTTCCCTCTTGTCTCTCATTATAACCTGTCTTTTATTTTGGAAAATATACATCCTGACATGAGCTGACAGGAGAGCAACTACAGCACAAGACAATATTTTGATGGCTCATCCGATAACGCTTTGTGCTTGAACCCCTTGACAATAAACCGCACATCCCATAGATTATTAGACAATTTAAGGGCTATTCCCCAACTCTTCAATCCTACAGGGAATTGCACGTTCTATTATGTATGACCCAGAAACAAGTCATTCACTTTTAGTCAGGTTAAGAAAAATTTTTGGATAAGCATAAAAGAGTGTTTTTTATTTGACAGAATGAGACACCTAATATTTGTGACACTAAATGTATTGATACATAATATTGAATTGAACATGGTGTCATCTGTCTGCATGTACTTGGGGTCAGCTGACTAGCAGTCTGAAATGTGCATTTTTTAATTGAGCATACAGTAAAATAAGGGAATGTACAAATCCTGCAAGCACCATTTCCTGGCCTGAGACAACATTAAGGTAATGTAACATAACCAAAAAATAACGTACCATGACACAGCAGCAAAGAAAAAGAAAACAATTGCAGCAAAGAAATTTATATGTTAAATATGGTTAAAAATACAGATAACAGCAAATAGGAAGGAATGAAGGAAGAAAGAAAAAGAAAAAAAGGAAGGAAGGAAGGAAGTGTAACATGAATAAGTGTAAAGGAATTATATTTATTACATTGAAAATTACACTGCAGAAAAGCTCTTTCTCACCAATATTATAAATAACAACGGTAATGAATGAATAATTACAGATGATCTCATGACTGTGGCAAACTTTTTCGATGATACAAATATTTTACAGAGTAAAAAAAAGGCCATCATAAATTTTTCTTAAAGAGAAAAACGGTAATTTCAACTTTTGTTATTTAATTTACTTATTTATGCAAAACATTTACAGGAAACAGAATGAGACTCAGTTTACAGTCACATAGAGCCACTAAGGTGGTTTCTCTAGCAAAAAGATAAGCTGGAGGTTTCAGCAGATGTTGTGAAGGACTTTCTGTCAAAGGCAATTTATTCACCAAGCTTCCACCACACGACTTAGTTACACATGAATAACACAAAAATACACATTCTGTTGCTGGAAAGTGGTGGCTGGTACTTCATTATACACCAGTGGTGGAAGAAGTTCCCCACTCCAACACTAATACACTGCAAGTAAAAGTTCTACTGTCAGAAGCTTATTTAAGTGAAAGTATGTGAGTAATTACCCACAAAATGTACTGAGAGCGTGAAACATTCTGCAGTCCTTGTCAGTGTTTTACTATTATAAACAGTTGTCCATAAAGTTGTGATAAAATATTTGTTTAAGTATATACTCTCATGAAATGATCGTGACAATGTGGTTAGTTATTGATAGATTAAGTTTAACTGGGACTCATAAATAGGAATTAAAAACAAGAATGTGTATGGAAATAAAATAATTTAATTTGATTTATATGGGCAACAAATATATGGTATATTTGGATTATTGTGCTGCTGCATTAATCTGTATGTTACATTTTACTGCTGTGGATTTTAGAAGTGAATATAGATTGATATAGACTGCTGGTAGTTTGTTCTATAGAAATTGCATTTGTATAATGTTGCTGTCTAGTGAGAAGCCTGTATCTGTAAAAAGTTAACTTTACATGAGCTCAGTAAAACATGGCATGTTTTCAGCTTTGTGACAATGTGGTGAGCATTTTCTCAAGAGAAATTTTTAAAAGAGTATTCTATTCTATTCTACTGTGTTATGTTATGTTATGTTATATTATAAAAGTAGAACAATTATGTATGAATTTATGAGATATACAGGTATAAATCAGCTATAATAATAAATTTTACTTGGCTGTAGTTTTCAAAATGAAGTATTGTGTCAAAATGTGAAATTATATGAATTAATGAGAGAATATTTTTTTTTGTGAAAAGGAATGTTTGTTTTGCAGCTGAAAGTTATTCATCAAAACACTGTCTGTACATTAGATTACATTTATTTTCCCGATCAAAGATTTTTAAAAAAGATCAAAGTCAACTTTATTGTCAGTTTTTGCCATATGTGCATCGCATACAGAAAACTGAAATTACAAGACTCTAAGGCTCCACAGTGCAGAGTGAACATCGAAAAAATACCAAAAAATAGGAAAAAAATGCAATAGAATATAATTATAAATTATAAGTACTAAACAATATAACTATAAACATAGACTATAACAATAAACAGTAGGGGGTTGAGGTGACAATAAACAGACAACAAAGGTGCAACAGTGAAGTTAAACAGATGAAGTATTGGTAATAGATATAGATATACATAAGCATATGCACACAATAAATAATACTTTGTGAAACTGTTTGAAAACATAAGCCAATTAACATTTTTGTCTGACAATTTATCTGATCAAATATATAAGATTTAGCACATTTTATCTCTTAAACAGATCATTTCCTGTAGACCAGTGTTCTATTATTAATGGGGATCATGTCTGCAGACATGTGACCGGTCATGTGACTGGTTCATTTACCAAAATCCAACTCTTTAAGTCTAACTTTAAACCAGCTGAAGTTCTCTAACACTTAATGAGTGCACTTTTTTCATCAAATCAGTTTCATCTAAGCACACTCATTATGCAAAATTCTTGCACTCTCTTAAAAAATGACCATCTTCAAAAAATCACTCAGTCTCTCATTCAGATTTGCCAGAAGCGATGGAATAATTTAAATCTCCTCACTGTAGCGTCTCTTGTTTCGATCATTTTTTTCATCTTTAAAAAACCCCTCTTGCTCCAAAATACGGTGTATGTTTCATGAGATATTTTGTCAGACTGGCATTGTCAGACACTACTGTTCCACAGATTTAAAGACGGAATATTGACAGAATGACTTGTTATGTGGAAGTTTTGGATTGCGTAATTTAATACCATTTACTGTGTTCAAACATTGCCAGTGTGTTTCTCTGTTGGTTCTCCCTGCTACAGGAGTGATTCTATTACCTGTATTCATTCAAATTAAAAAAAGGAAGACATAGCAGCTACACAGAGGGTAAATGTAGACACAAAACTATTCTTGTTCTAAATGTCACCATATACTGTATCTCTGCAAAGGTTAACAAGCCTGTTTTATCATTTACTTGTGGTTTTCCTCCTTCATATGATTTATTTTGGATCAGGGATCAAAATGTTTGAATTTATCTTGACACCAATATACAAATGACTGTGTCTGGATTCATGAGAAAATGTAAAGAAATCACCACAAGCTCTGAGGGATAGATGAGTTTTCTAATAGTTTCAAGGCATAAGCTTGTGTTCCCTGCCCTCTGCTGGATTCTTTATGTGTGTGCAGTTTAGGTGGATTCAGCATCTCCTTCCCCTCATTTCTCCTCCCTGTAAAACATGCATTCACTCGCCCACACACTTATCTGCCGACATATAGAGAGGCGTGTACGTGTGATTAATGTTCTCCGTTTTCACATTTTAATTAGCGGCTGCTTGTAGCTTATACTGACGGTTATTTAAGACACATTTTACGAGGCCTGTGTCGATAGAGCCACAGACACCGTAATTACATGTTTAATTACTCCATGTTTGTGGTCGGTCCTGTACAGGGGCCAATTTCATGGACAAAGTTCCTGCTTATTTACACTTTGTAATCACGGTTCTCTTCCTCATATATAGACAGGTCGTATTAGCTTTGTCATTATTTAATGGGTGTAAAATCTGTGGAAATATCAAGAATCTTGTAGTCAGAGACAGCCAAAGTGCACTGATCATTTACCTTAATGGATTATATGGCTGTGACAATAGCAAAGATTTGAAGTGTTGTGTTCAGGGTTCCTCCAAAACTGTTCATACTCCTAATGTTTATAAGATGTCCGCTTTGTGTGTGAAAAAAATAATTAGACTTACTGTAAAGCACTTTAAGGATTTAATTAGCTTTGTCATTTATTTGTAAGGTTCCAACCTAGTAGAAACAATGCAAGTTGCATCAAAACAACGATAATTTTCAATAGAGCAAGGGATAAGCCGGTAAAGAGTCATTAATTGTCTATAACTGACTCAGGAAGCAATATTTATTCATGATCATAGGTTCACAAACACCCCTATTTGTCTATGTGTGTAGATTTTTGATGCTTATTGCTCTATTGTGACATTTTCTGCAGTAAATGTGTATAAATATTTTGTAAAACACAGAAATTTCAGATTCTGCACATCATCTTCCAAAGTTTATACACTGACTGGGTTGTGTATGTATACAGATGTATTTAGGCTTATTTATGTGCCATACGTCACTCTATACTGGGTGATCTGAACAATGAACTGTGCACAAATCTGTTGAAAGAGACCAAACATCACTTGCAACTTACAAAGTGAGATATATAGCATTTTCTGAAAGGTAAGATTCTCATTAAACACTTCATTGTTCATGTTGGAGAGACTGAATTATGCCATTTATTTTAGTGAGACAGGTAGCATTTTGGAAATATATCGTCTTCTGCACAATCTCCATCTCCCCTCACCTGCAGTTTCCACACATAAAATGGAAATTTACACAAACTCACTCTAGATAGGCAATTAAATTGCAACTTGTATCCTTGTAAAACTAACAGATGTCTTCTTCTGTAATACATGACTCCATCAGTCTCCAACAAAACACTCACCTCCAGTCAAATAGCAAAGCCTTCGCGGCATAAGAATGAGTCTGCCTTGCTGAAAATCTGCAGCATCTGACAGAGGCACCCACTGTTTCTTTATATAACACCTTTTTATAACACCTATTTACCTTGAAATGATGTTGCCAAGTAACAACATCCTTGTGGTGTGTTGTGCATGAGTGTGGGTGAGTGTGTGTGTGTGTGTGTGTGTGTGTGTGTGTGTGTGTGTGTGTGTGTGTGTGTGTGTGTGTGTGTGTGTGT
>JAPQRQ010000013.1:12328585-12339242 GCA_037367365.1 Apogon talboti | reverse complement strand
GTGTGTGTGTGTGTGTGTGTGTGTGTGTGTGTGTGTGTGTGTGTGTGTGTGTGTGTGTGTGTGTGTGTGTACACTAATGTGGGTGGTTGTGTGCATATGTTAGAGCTTGCAAGTGTATGTGGCAGTGATGGATGTTCTCAAGTGCCATTATGGGCACTAAAAGTGGGTTTGTAACAGCACCTAGGCAAATGACTTCACGTTCTCTTTACCCTCATGCAGGTCTGCTGCTGCAAAAGGCACGACCAAGAACCTGTATATCACTGTTACACATTCATTCTTAATGCTGCTGATGTCCACTGCACTGCAAAAAGCAAGGCATAAACACTGTTTGAAGTGATGATGCAGGGTAGTGCAACAAAGACAGCTTTCGCATCTCATGTCTTTTTCATCATTTTTCCCTCTAACCTCTTTCACCCTCCTTTTCCCTCTCTGCCTCTCCTCTCAGTATGAGCTGCTTAACTGATACATGTACTACAGTAATCCCTTCTTAGCGAATGGGATTAATATTTAATTCAAGAAGAGCCTTTTATCAATACCTCACCGTGCATTCATTGTTCACTCTGTTTAGGGGTGGTTTTACCCAGCTTTAAGCAATTTGAAAGAATGGTAAGTGTATTAATTCAATCGATCGGACAGATATGAATTTAAAAACATGGTCCGCACACATCACACACTGGAGTTCATTTAAGACCATATAAAAAGTATCCGCAGTGCTTAAGTATTCTTCAGCATTCATCAACATATAAGACAGGCGCTGGTGCAAGGCGGTAGCATCAAAAAATAAAAACAACTCTGCAGCTCATTTATAAAAAAATCAATATGTAATGTCTTATAGGAATGTTTCCTTTCAAAATGAATTGCACCTATACAAAACTTCAAATTCAATCTGTACTGTTGCTTTATCCTGTTTTTACTTTATCCTTGAAATTCCAATACATGTATTCATAAAGGTACCAAGAGCTTATTTTCTGCAGTGATCTAGGCTATTGCAGAGCTGATCCAGGATTAGCCCAAAGGCAAGAACACATGACAGAATAAACTCTGAGGTAAAAATGAGGTAAGAGTACAAACCTGTGTTGTGATTCATTCGCTGTGCTCTAAACTGGGCTCGGCCTCCAGCTCGGCCTCCTGGAGGATCCCTTGGGTCTTCACACCTATGTGAAATCTGGCCCCAGGGCCCAGCAGCCTCTTGTGATCAGTCACTGTGTGACCAAGGACGGATCAATAAAGCCCACTTTATTGTCTTTCTCTTCAACAACTCCTGACTCGTGCTCCAGACTCAGCAGTGAGAATTCTTTTTAAAGGCCTCTCTCCTGGACTCTCCTGGACAAAACAAAGCTACTGACAACTCTGGTACCAGCTGACATTAACAGCAATAGGAGTCACAAATGGAGGGGGGGGGACGACATCAGGACCAGTGATCCTAGCAACACAGAAACTTTACTGGACTAAACAAAGCAGGCTTTGAAAATGTAATGTGTCTATAATGGACTGAGTAAGGTTACTAAAGATGTTGACAATGTACACGTGTATGAATTTTATGGTTTAGTTAGGATTTGCATGTAACCAATAAACCCCTATGAAGATGGTATTAAATTTTTCTTAAACAGACTTATATCCAAAATAACATATCATGCTGCACACTTTTAATACCCCTCGGCTAAATATAGTGTAAGATTCTGTTGAAAGTTACTGCCCTTTGTGTAAAACTTATTACATACATATTTATATTTGAAAGTACTCAGATATTATAACTGCACAAGGCTGTTTCAAGCAAGCATATCACCCAAACAAAGGGGTCATGTCTCCATTTGATGCCATTTGACCTCGGAAAAGTAGGTCAAGGTGACATATTTTCAATAGGCTTCTCCTCCATGCCAAGATACAGAATGAATGCCACAGAATAAATTTGGTGCAGATATCTCAATGCATTCTTCAGATAAATGCGATTACGTTGTTGAATGGACAGACGGACGGATGGACAGACGACAAAACGATTACAATACCCCTTCAGCCAAAAAAAAACACCTCATGCTTTTGTTTCCATTCTCATATGGTCCTGGAAGCCATCTTTAATCCACCATCTTGTTTGTAGTTTTCCCTTGTCTGTGTTCCCAAATTACCATTTGCTATTTGTTTTCATACCTTCAATGTAGATGTATGTAAATTTAGATTTTTTTCAAACCGTGCTTTACACACACAGCTTGTGTGTATTTGTCATCAAATAACTGATTTGAAACATAAATGCTGGTCACTTTAGTGTTGCACAAGTCTGAATATTACCAACCTTTGTACAGCAAATCAGTATTAAATCCCTCAACCTTTTTCTGCAGGAGAGCTGACTCAGGCTGTAATTATTCAGACTTTCAAATTAGAAGTTGGCATGATAATAAAATTAACCGGCTATAATTTCCCTCTAAGCCCTACGGTAGATTTCATGTAAATTATTTTATATAATGTAATTATGAATTACTTCTGATAACCTATAAATCCCAAATCACCTGTCTCAATATACAATGCTCTGTTTTATAATAACTAAAACAGTTTTTCATATGTTAAAAAAATAAATAAACAAAAAAAATATAGCATACATGTACATAATAACCAAGTAACTGGGGCATACTGTCAGAACAGGACAAGGAGGCGACTGGATATTAGAGTCATGAAGAACTGAATAATGAAACAAAGTCTTTGCTGTGTGGAATAACTCCTTTCAGTGTAATTTTTATGGACCAGCCTGATGCTTAAGGACAGGACATGAACTTTTATAAACCACCCAACTCTGATACCCTCAACTATCAAGTTGTATTCAGCCAAATGGGTGAGTCTTTTTTTTTTTTTTTTTTTTGAAAATGGGCTTTTAATATTGGCCATATATTGCAGAGTGCAAAATCCCAGTACACTCAGAGCCAACAGCAAAAACAAACAGGAGCAAAGAAGTTTCTGGGTTTGTTTGTGAAATTGCTACATGCAAAATGAAAGATTTCTTGCTGATTTTAGAAGCTGCAAAAGGGCTAAAGTTTTCAGAAAAGTAGTATTTATGAAAAGCTTACCATGCACTCTGCCCAGAGAAGTCGTATACTCATTAAGTATCCATTTATTTAAGAAAATGTATGTTTGTTTGTGCCTCATTTATCTGCAAAGCAGTAGAGAATTGCAGTCCTTTTATATTGCAAGCATTTCTGGTGGGCTTTGGCTCGACCTAGTGGCTCAATTCATAGCACATCCACGGCTCAATTATACACAGGTTTAAAGAGCATTTGCGTCATCATCTCAACCCCTTGTAATGTGTCATTCCAATTTCGAGTCAGCCAATCGGATATAACTAACCCCGCTTTCAAAATAAAATGTTTGCAGTGCGACGAAATTATGCTGACCCGAAAACAGTGGTAAATGTAAAAAATAAAGCACGCAAACAAACTATGACACAAGTCTATCACAGTCCGAGACTTATCTGATTGATGAGAAACAGCATAATGTACTGTTTTAATAAAATCTTCACGAATAATTGAAAAACAGTAATAGTACAGGACACCAAGTATACTATTTAAAGCACTATGGTTGTATGTCTTTTCAGCTTTCTGTACTTATTTCATTAGACTATAACAAAACATTTAATTTAAATAGATGCAATGTTTTAGATTAAACCACTTAAGTTTTTGCAGTACTTATGATACAATACAATGATTTAATAATCATTAAAATTTTGTGTATTTACATTTAACAGGACAGCCTTCTCAGGATTGCAAAATAAAGCTCATTTATTTTTTTCAAAAGAAAAAAAAAATCTATGAATAGAATAGAATAGCCTTTATTGTCATTGTGTATACAAGGAAATTAGGAGTGCTACTACGGTCAGTGCAAACAATATGGATAAAAAAATAAGCAAGTATAAAATTGCGAAAAATAGAGTAAAATAAGAAAATAGATTCTAAAATTGACAAATAAAATAAAAATATAACTAAATGTGGAATAAAATTATATAGATATAAGATATGAATAGTCACAATATTTACAATATTAACAGTATTAATAGTGTATTAACAGTATTAACAGAATGTATATCTGTGAATATTAGCAATATTAACTGTATATCTACGAAAGTCTCAAATTCAAACTCCTTGTATTTCAGTCATGGTCAAGTTCAACAGGTATTTGCAGAAATCAGCTTAATACTACAATATGTACATTTAAAAAATCACACTATTAATTTAGCCACCAATCACTGTCATAAATAATGATGAAGTAAGCTCACAAAAACTGCAGGTGTCCGGTATCAATTTTAAGTAAATATGTTCGTAATCGGTTTTATTTTGAAATATTTAACCGGAAGTACTGCGTTAGGTTTGTGGCTTCCCTTGTTGGTGTCCGATTAACCAACAGCGGTATTTTTCTGAGCATTGTACATTGCAGCCATTTCTTTCATCGCTCGCTTTCCTGTTTACAGCGGCGCTAAAAAACACTATATCCTGTCAGTAGTACTTCCCCCTAAGTAATAACAAGTTAGATTTTCCTCCTGTTCCCTGGCTGGCTCACTTGCCAGCTGAATCTCGTGGGGATGGACCCAGCAAGTCGATATCAAGTGGTGAGTGGGCAGACGGGATCAAAACACCGTTGATTCGCTCGGCCTGTCCGTCATACGAAACAAGGCCTACGTACAATTAAACGGGTCTCAAAAATGTTTCCCGTTTGGCCGCGCGTGGACACAAAAGTAAAACACAAGTGTCTCCTTAACTATTATTCTTTTCGTGTTTAGGCTTATTTTTGCCGAATTGATTTGTTTGGACAATTAGCTAATTCATCGGTCACTTCCGCATTGGCTAGGCTAACAGTAGCTAACTAGCAAAAAATAACTGTAGTAGGCCGTGAAAATTATCCACCTATTAAACTGTTTGCCTGTGTTATTAACTCAACACATTTTACATATAATTATAACAGAACTCCAGGCGCTACTATACATAACTGTTAATAATGTAGCTCAAATGTTGACAGACGAAGCTCAAAATTATGTCTCGTTAACGCTAGCTTGGGGATTTATTAGCTAGTTTTTAACATTTACATGACTTCACATGACGAGTGTCTGCTCATTGTTTGGGTGAATATTTTCCTTTATATACGTCCAAAGGGTATGTTGGTATCACCGTCATTACAAATAGTGTTTTCTGGTGAATTTAGTAAGAGTTCGGAGTTCAATAGTCGCTTTATATTAATAGTTATCTTCTGTTTCCATGTTATTTGAAGAAGCTAGTACCTTTATAATCCTAGTATTTAGATCAAGCTTCAGCATTTGTTTCTGTTCTAATAGAGTAGTGAAGTAATAACAGCCTGTGAAATTTTGAAAGCACTCAAGAACACTGGAAGATAAAGTCTGCTTTGTGTTCTGATCCATGTGGTTTTGGCTTTATGTGTGATAATCCCACAGGGTTCAAGTTGAGCCAAAGCAAATCAGAGTGTTGTTTTAATTTTGCAACCCCAGACTTGAACATGGTCTATTTTTGGATGATGTAGTTTGATGGATTGTTCAGTTACTTGTGCTTTTTAAACCTGATAGGACTACTTTTTCTTTTTAGTGATGTTCAATTTGCCGTCAGTCTCAATTTAGTTTTGTTACAATTTAGATCTTCCTGCTGGTTGCTGTTAGGTCACCAAGCAACTATATTTTTTGAAGTCGGCATACGGTCTAAATTTTTACAGTATTAGATCCCAGGTTTTACAATTTGAGTTGCTACAGACCTGAGAAAATCTTTAAACCATGCCACAAAACTCAAATATAGACGTTATTGGTTCTTAATACCGGCACATGAACACCCTGAATAATACCCAGAGTATGTGGATTTATGAGTTTTGGTTATATTTGGACACAAGGCAGCTTGTGGCTGTGTTGTTAAGATCTTATGTAATCCCCTATGTGCGGGGGTGTGTTATGCTTTGTCCTTGATTCTGAGCCAGTCATCAGCTACTCATTCAGTCAGTGCCTTGTACATCGACCCTGCTCTAGAAGTTTACAGGCTTGTTTATCTGAGCGGTGGCAAACACATTTCCTCTTACCTATGACACAAATAGCCAACTGTGTGATTAAAATCTCAAGAGTGTTAAAGACTCGACAAAGGAAGCTACCTTGTTTCAGTTGTGTGTCATTGTGTTTACTTTTTGGAAAATGTTACACAAAAACACAATTGAATTGGAATGGCCATCTTACATGTTGCTAGATCAAACTATGAAAGAGAAACTAACGTAGCCTCAAAAATTTAAGGCACCACAGTGTAAGCTTTTCAAAAGACATAAAAAGATACAGCCCTTATCCTCATCTTGGTAGGAAAAACTGTTTTTTTTCTGTTGTGTTTTTTTTTTTTTTTGTCCATTGCATCTTATAGTTCTTATGTCAGCTCTCTGTTGTCCTCTAGCAACCATCGCATGTTTTTTCTATGTTGGTGGTAAAATCTTACAGCTGGAAACGAGTTAAACTTGAACAGTGACAGTGTTAGGAGGCCACTGCGGTTTGTGCAGTCAGTATCACAGACGAGTAGCTTGTGGTTTTTCCTCCATTAATGCTCAGATGTGTAACATACTTAGCATGATTGATAGTAGAAGAATTGTTACTCACAGTTCGGTTTTATTGTGATTCAAGAAGTCAGGATTACATTGTGTGTGTGTGCACTTGAGGAAGTTAACAGACAAGTGCAGCTGTCTGTTAACTTCCTCAAGGGCACCTTCATGAAGTCACTGAGAAGGTGCAAAGAGCTCACTCCTTTTCCCACCATCCCCCATCTTGCCAACATGTTCCCATCAGCCCTCTGTAATTTCAGAGGGCGTTTGGCGCTTTGGTCTGAAGAAAATTGATGTAATGAAGCCTGTAAATGGCTCTGTCAGCTGTGGTGGGAGCGCTCATTAACTGATTACATGTGTATCACTTTTCCATAGACCTTCCTGTGTTGTCGTGCCGATGTCACAGACATTCTGTTGAGGGCGAACGCTGCACTAACCTTGATAGGTATATCCTATCTGTTATGGAGCATTAAATATATATTAATGCAATTCCAGCGTTGACATATAACACTGATTTATAATTCTTACTGTTTGAAACTCGTTCATCATCTGCCTCATTAAATTGTTTCAATACTTAGCTGCATATTTTTTGTGTCTGTAGGGAGAAGAGAAAGTGCAGCACAACTCAAAGTTTATGCCAACAAACCGAAACAGACAAAACGGTTATGCAATTGTTTACATTGCAGATGATAGGGCAACTAACACTGAACAGTTAATAGAAATATTATTGAAATCATGATATGGTAGCAATGCAATATTTTGATTAAGATACAATGTTAGGAAGTTAAAACACTAACAAAAATCTATTCATTGTTATGTTTTTTGTTTTTTACAACATATTACCATCCTTGCTAAAATCATCCCTCATCTGTCAAAATAAATGAAATAAGATGATGCCTTTTTTCATGTTGTTTAGCCCCATATTGAACTCTAATAAACTCTAATAATGTAGATGATGATGCAAGTAACCACTGATGGCTCCTTTCTTATTTAACACACTGTTTGCTGTAGAAAGGTATCAGCTATTGACCTGTTTTCGTCTATGATGAACTGCCCTACAAACAGTGGTATCTACTTACATGCTCCCGTTCTTAGCTTTAGAAGGCTGCCTGCTGCCCTAGAAGAAAATGCAAGATTGATGCCAGTTCTAGAGGTCTCAAACCATGTGAACATTCCCCCAAGCAGCCACAATTTTGGCTCTTATCAGTTGACCAGCTTGTTCCGTTTCTTCTAACCTTGCCTCGTCTTCTCCTCCAGCTGCACAATGAGGATGACTCTTCAGAGGCCTCCACCAGTGATCAGCAGCCATGCACTTCAGCCCAGCCCAGCACCTCCCAGGACCAGGCCAACCCTGGCCCTGTCGCATCATCAGAGGAGGCATCAGGATCAACGACACAGGCTGAGGCACCTCCACCTCCTTATGCCTCTATTGACTTGGGAGCAACTGCATCTGCACCTGGTATGAAAAGTAGTACTAATAACTAGAGCCCGACCGATATGGGATTTATGGGGCCGATTTCGATATTGGGGGCTAAAAAAAAACATGCATATCTGATATATCGGCCGATATCCGATATAATGGCCGATAACCGATATACCGGCCGATATATGAAATAAGAACATTGATATACACAGGATATATATACTGTGCGTGAACACAAATTCTGATAATACCCAAAATATGATTCAAGACTAAGAAGCAGAACACTACTAAAATAATTAGCATAGAATTTAATACTATAGTTGACCATTTTAAAATAAAAACAAGTGGCTGCATTTAGCTGAACGTGATAATACATAGGCTAATGTGAGGTGTATGTAAAAAAATAATACATTATGTGATTTTTAAGGCTCATTCACAAAAACATCTTATCACTTAGTCATATTTACTAGTTATTGAAAAGTTCCATCTGCAGCCACTGGTGTGCAAACAGCTCAAAAGTAAATGCCAGCTGTGCCACCCTGCTCCCGCGTGTTTTCAGTGTTTTCAGGGGGGGCAGGCAAACGAGCATCCTGCCCTGTCAAATGAAAGTTTGCGCAGTTTCAGGAGGTAGGGAAAAGATAAATGAGCTTCACAACAGCGGGAGATGTAAAGGAATTAGTAACACATGTTAAGTTTCACTTTCACTTTGCGCATACCCATTGTGAGGTACGCGCGGCATGGACCGCGCAGCCCCGTTTGAGTGTGAAGGGAAGGGGCCAGGTACTCGGGTAGAGTGCAGGGCAGAGCACAGCGACACAATCTCCGTGCAGCAAAAAAGTTAATACATCGGCTACATAAATGGCAAGAGGATTACATCACATGTCTGTTTTGTGGTAACTAATAGAGGGCTCATAGTGGTGAGTCAGCACAGATTTCTATGGCGGTGTTACCACTCTGTTGATGGCTAAACAAGCTCTACTCCACTTGCTGTGCTCTCTTCTATCTGTAAGCTGTAATTGTATTTCAACCCTCCTACAGAAACCAGTTTCCAAGGTGACTTCCCAGTGCCTCCGCCCTACAGCGTCGCCACCTCACTGCCCACATACGATGAAGCTGAGAAAGCCAAAGCTGCCGCCATGGCTGCCTCAACTGTGGATGTGATACCAAGGGTGAGGACGGATATGCATCATCAAAGTTGCCAATCATTATATCATACCACTTGTGTTTTGCAATAATCACTGGGAATTTGTACACAACAACAAATAATTTCCCTGCATTTTGTAATAAGTCACATATTGTATTTAAGGTTAGTCCCATTGGGGGGGGGTGTCATCTTTTTCAAGGAGACCTGGCCAGGACAGCAGCGATACAGTCACATAATTACAGTTTTACAATAATAAAACATTTGCAAATACAGAAAAAACAGTCAAATATTTACACACCAACAGGCTTGATTCTAGAGCTTTAATATTCTCTTTAAAATCAGTCAAAGGAATCGGTGTTTGTAGATGGAGCTCAGACTGAAACTTGTTCCAGGCGTCAAGAGCTTATAACCTAAAAGATTTCTTTCCTAATTCAGTCCTTGTCTTTGGAACAAAGAGTTTCAAGGTGCTCACTGAGTGGAGACTGTAACTGCCATGATTCCAGGTTAACAGTGAACATGAATAAGAAGGAAGTTTACCCAAAACTGCTTTGTAAATTAAAATATACCAGTGACTGAGCTGATGAGCAGATAACGGTGACCAGTTTACTTTTCTGTAGAACCACATTGATGAGTGAGAGAAGCACAGTTTGTAATGAATCTCAGCGCCCTATGATAAACACTGTCCAACAGGTGTAGAGAATGGACAAGTGCATTCATATAAAGTATGGCTCTGTAGTCCATACAGGTAAAAATGTTGAGTCCACCAATTTCCGTTTTACATAAACACATCTTGTTTCTATAATAAAATCGCAATAGCAGCTTCAGCTTTTTGACAATATACAGAATATATTCCTTAAAAGACAAACGGTCATCAATTAGGAACCCAACATATTTAAAAGAAGAAACAACTCTATTAGATGACCAGTTTTTGTTAACATAATTTCTGATTGAGCTGATCTTATTGTGTTTGAGGTAGTGAAAAGCATGAGTTTTGTTTTCTCTGCATTTAGAACAAGTTGTAGATGAAGTTGTTCCTGTACTCTATTGAAATATACCAGTGGTTACCCTTTTTTTGTCATGAGTGAAATATAAAAAATAATAGGGTGCATTACATTTTTAACAAACCAGAATATATGTCTTCATCCACACATCCTGTATTTAAAACTTTAGGACTAAGTGCAACTTTTGAAATACTCAATCAGAACGTGCAATCTAGTTCAGTTATTGACAGGTATGTATTTAAACACAAGCCAGTTCCAGGTGTGTATAAATATGGGACAAAGAAGAGTTTCTAGATTATTGCCCCTAAATTAAATAAATCGATTGTACAAGTAGGATGTTTGATGTTGTCCAACCAAGGCAAGATTCATGTCATGCGGCTGAACACACACACACTACATATGAAATACCATCCAAGGTCATTCTGACTATTCATACATGATAACATATGTTGCCAGAATGTAACATGTACCGTATTTTTCGGACTATAAGTCGCTCCGGAGTATAAGTCGCATCAGTCAAAAAATGCGTCATGAAGAAGAAAA
>JAPQRQ010000013.1:12280769-12291503 GCA_037367365.1 Apogon talboti | reverse complement strand
TTGTCTACTAGCATATAAGTGGAAAAAGTTGCATTAGTACCTTTGAGATTTTTTATTATGAGTCGAAAATGACAGTGATCATTTTGGTAACAATTGTTGCCAGTGGGGCAAAATGGGTTTTAATTCCAACTGGAGAAAATTACATATTAAAAAAAAAAACTATTTGTCTTTGACTGATATTTCATTAGATTGGAATATTTTTCTTGTGCACAGCCAGAAGAAAGTCCTCAATACAAATATCTAACTGCCCTCCCCAGCCCCCCGCCCCCCAACAAGACAACCATCTCCCTATGGGAATACCAAGTAGGAGCAGGTAGCTGAGAGGAGCATTGGGGAGCCAAAATAACCCCCTGACCATTGAAAACAGGATGAATGCATGCCGGGCTGAATACGGGGGTAAACTGTTAGGTCTTTGTCATTCAAAGTGATGCTTTTAACCCTTTGCAGTCCCTCTTCCTAACAACCCGCCCCCCCCTCAACTTTTCTACACCAGCTTTTCCCTCTTAATTCACAGCTGAGACAATGGAAGGAGAGAGGAGGCCTGCAACTAGAAAGATAAAGACTAAACCCAAGATCAACTCTCCCTTTTCTCCCTCTAATGGGATTCGTATTCTGCCCGTTATGTTTGCATCTCCTCTACAGCTGTAAAATAGGTGAAAGTTGATAATTATGTAAAGCAAACCCCACCAGTCAAAGGCAGGAGATGAATAACAAACAAGTGAGTGCAGGTTGGGCCTCGGCTTGTCAATCACGGCCCTGAATGCATACCGTGCCGCAAACACGTCCGTATGCTGTCAACAAGTGTCAGGGGCTTATGTTTCAGGCTTATGTTTCGCCTGCAGGGACATTCAAAACCCAGGAATTCCTGAACAAACCTTTGATAAAAAAGAAAAGCATGGAAAAAAGGGCCAAGTATCTGCAGGATCCTGAGGTACGTGTGTGAAATAAACTTGAAGACAGGCCAGAGTGTAATAGTAGGCTTACATAAATGCAAAGAGGAAGGGTGGAAAACCCCCCCCCCAAAAAAAACAGGTGGAGTGCATGATTTATATGATGAAAAAGAGATTGATGCCCCCAAGATTGGGTCCTTCTTCCTGAGGTAAACATGGCAAGCATTTTCTGGAGAGCACACAAACAGATGTGCACATGAATGCATTCCTATACACAGCTTTACCAGAGCCAGATGTTTTCTCTTAGAGGGCCCGAGGTGAACATTAATGCCTTGTTTGATCTTTGTAAACATCATGGAATGATTGTCTTGCTGATACAAAATAGAGCAAGCTTGATGCTCAAGCCCTCCTGGTTGAGATTTCGTGCAGAGGCTCAATTAAAAATGTCAAGAACAGTGATTAAGTCTGCCTGAGACGATCTGAAAAAGCTACAGCGGACAGTTAAACCGAAGTGAAAACCTAACGTCCCATCAAAGGGAGCTAGGTTTGGAGTATTAGAGACACACGAGACAAAACAGGACAAAATACAGGAAAAAACGGCATCAGACTTCAAGGTTGTTTAATTTCAAAACGTTAATATATTTGTCTTCTAATTCATAGTGAACTATCCATCCAGCTCAGCTTTGACACTCCTAAAGGTCACCCCCACTCTGCAGCGACTACAGAAAAGCCCAAAAGGGTGACACATTAACAATGCTTTCTCAAAATAAATATTTTCATTATA
The DNA here is from genome assembly GCA_037367365.1 of Apogon talboti. Taxonomy (NCBI): domain Eukaryota; kingdom Metazoa; phylum Chordata; class Actinopteri; order Kurtiformes; family Apogonidae; genus Apogon; species Apogon talboti. The sequence goes on along the minus strand of JAPQRQ010000013.1, from coordinate 12,289,829 downwards.
AAATAATAAACCTTCAAATAAATATATACTTTTAACTTTACACTACACAATGTTGGAATTAGAAAATAAATTTTCATATAAGGTCACTGTACAATTTACAAGTAGAAGGGATAAGATTTTCCTTTGTAAATTACATTAAATGATTGATATACATTCCAGTGAATGTAAAACATTGTATGAATAAACTTTACTGATTCATATAAATGTGGATTTATCAAGGTGCCTCTGGTATGGCAGAAAACTTTCACAGTTGAAGTATTATTATATGTACAAAAATAAAACATCTTTCAAATTCATTTTCTAATTTGTATACCTTTTGCACTTACTACTTTACATACAGTTAGTAACAGGCTTCTGTACTTAGCATATAAGTATATTAAAGGTTAAAAAAAATGGCTATCCTTTTGGATGCCCATAGCAACAAGACAATATCTGGGCACTTGAGTTAAGCTACTTTTTTCCAGGACAAAACAGTAGTTGAATATGTCTTCAAACACTTGAATATGTGGAGCGCTTCTTTTGGTTTACCTTTCAAGTGATACCGGTAATGCTGGGGTAAGTGAACGCACCTCTGGCACTTAGAAACTATTGTCAACCTGCTTTAAATGGTGACAATTTGAGGCAAATTTTAACTGGTAGGCATGAAGATAAGATACAACAAAAACTCAAACACAACAGCATTATTAGCTTTCTACTTAAACCTTTTGACTACAGAACTACAGGGCCAAACATTGATCAGTTCAGTCAACATAGAGTCCTTCCATCCTTTTACATTTCCACACACAAACACACTCATTGTGTTTACGTTGGCTTGCCAAGGCCCTCACCGTGGACTGGGTTTGTGTTCTTGCACCGACAGCCGGGTCGTGTGACTCGGTCATAGCAGCTCTGGCACACAGCGACACATCCTTTAGCGGGGAGGTAGCACAGCAGACAGGGGAAGAACACGGAGAGAAGCGACACCGTGGTCCAGCGAACGCAGCAGTGCGACTGCGAGCACGAGAACGGCTTGTCGGCGCATGTGTCCTCATCGTCACTGGAGCAGTGGTAGAAGAGCCCCTTGATACAGCAGACGCACGTCCCGTACTCCATCGCGTTCTGCACCGAGCACATGCAGCGACGGCCGCACATCCAGTAGGAGGGAGGTCCTCTAGGCCGCACGCACTCGGAGCACCGGCACCGACCGCAGTCCTCGCACTTGTTGGAGTGCTTATCCAAACTTGGACGACCTCCGCTGCCCAGCACGGCCTGCGCCAACCTATTCTCATCGTTCAGGGGCTTCAGCTCCTCTGAGTTTAGCTCGACGCGTTTCGGCTGGCTTCTGATGAGCTGCTCGCTGCCTGTCAGGCTGCTGAGGAGCCTCTGTCCAGATGAAGAGCTCCCCAAGCTGGACCTGATGCTGCTCTGGGAGTCCTCTGCACTGGAGGACCGCAGCACTGCTCCCCTGGCAGAGATGGAAGTATGCGTGTTTTCAAGAGTCAATGAATGCAGGTTGCGCAGATTATTAGGCCTCTCTTCTGCAGTCTCCTGCTGCCCACCGGTCCTTGAAGCTGGTGACGTAACCAAGTCATTTTTCTGTTTCCTATCTTGAGAGGTTGGAGACCTTTGGGCCACTGTGGGTCCTTCTGTGTACTCATTATTACTCCCGGTTATTCTAATCTGATCCAGAGATAGCACTATGTTAGAATGAGGCAGCTGCCCGTTGAGTAACCCAGGATCTGGCGGAACATCGTGGGTTTGGGAAGGCCTTGGTTGCGGCCTCCCTTCGTCATGCACTGTACCCAGCGAGCCAGTCGATGACGGTGACCACCTGTGGCGTCCTCCCCCATCGCTGTCGTTCTGACTTCTGGAATCCATCTCGGGAGTGAAGGGTCTCTCTGGCTGGCATGGGACACATCTGAAGTCCTGTATAAGAAACAGACAGTTTATATCTGTCCATGTCAAACAAGGTATGCAAATCATTCCATGCAAATTCTAACGGATATGTATACAGACAGGACTGAGGAAATGAGCTCTAACACACACTATCATACTGGAGAGAGGTGCATGTGTTAAACCATATAGTGCTGGGCCTTTTTAATACCAGATGGCACAGAACTGGACCATCGATGCTGCTGGTGATGACCCTTTGGTATGAGATTCAAGGATGAAAAACGTACAGTTTGATCATAAATCATGATTTTTAGAGATAAAATCACAGTTATTTTTTCCAAATGTGAAAATGTCCTGCATTCTTTGTCTTATGACTGTAAAAAAAAACAAATCTCAAAATAAACGATGAAATAAATGAAATTCCCTTGGTCAGGATAGCACCTGTTGATTCCACAAAGTAAGTATATTTAGAACATCTAACGCGCTCTACCAATCTGTGAGGACAGATCAGATGTTGTATGGACTAAATAATAACTGATTAATAAGACAAAGGCATAATCATTTGGTGCTCTATTTAATATAATGGAATATACATTATCACTTTAGAAAATCAAACACCTAGCATCTCGGCAGATCAATGTTTCCATTCTTTGAAGTGCGTTTGCTTATAATGAAAGTTCACCATTTCTGTGGGTTTGTTGAGGAAGTAGGGTACTTTACCAAGATACTCAGAAAAGACACACAGTAAGAAAGTTAAAATCAGTATCGAAATAGAAACAAAGGTGTCAAACTGTGAGGGAAGTGCTCACTACTTTTGACATAAGGATTTTAGTTTTTAACCTGCAGAAAATACCTCGTCTTCTGGCAATACTACACAGTCACTCCGCATTAGTCTAAGATGAAATGCACAGCCTTGTTTTCACCAACATAATCAGCCCAGAGTAAAAAACTGACAGGACTGGCCTTAATTCTAGTTCCTCACACTAATTAGCTTTCAAATGCCATCATTGGAAGGGGGATCCAAGCCCCCCTTTTTCAATAACAATGCATGTTTGTTGCATGACAAATGGCCCGCAACAGTTGTCCCTATTCAAACACGTTTTACAATTGTGACACAAAAGCAGATGAGTGACAAGATGAAAAGTCTAGAGCAGTGAAGAAGTGTGAGCGATGCATAGAGAGGTTGGATAGGGGGGTTTGGTGGGAGGGAAGTCCTGCTAGCTGAGGGTTCTTTAGGATTTACGAGTCCTCTTCCTCCTCATGAAGGCAGCCACACTACCATTTTAACCTATTAGGTGGGGCAGCATACAGCCCTCATCCACTTTTAGGGTCTGTGTGTTTTAGGGCCATGGAGCCACAGTGGGTGGGGATGAGAGTAGTGGAAGAAACTGAGGGCATCAACTTTGCCATTCAACATGTTGGAAATATTAGTAAACGTGCAGGGAAAGGTCAAAACAGAGCAATGACAGGACTCAGCCACACTGTTTATTACCATATACTTAACAAAATAAATAGTTTCAGCCTTAAAGTGGGTCGGTGCATGGAGGGGCTAGGGAGGAAATGTAGTAAGTCTAGGAAATGTGCAGTGTGTATGAGGAGAAGACTAAACACATGGGTCAGCAGGGAGATGAGTCATAATAAAATAAGAATTAAGACTTTGGAGACAGAATCAAAACACCTGCTCTCAGTACTGGAAACCTACATGTACATATGCAAAATACCCTTCTGTTAAAACCACAACACCTTTATTGTAACTTAGGCCTGTGGGGGGGTGGGGGTGTATAATGGCTACAACAAAGTTAAAAAAAAAATAAAATAAAGAGAATATAGTCTAAATGAGCCGCAGCACTGTGTTTTGGTTGTGCGCAGAAGGCCACACTTACCGTGCGCTTTCGACACTTTAGCCCCCGTTTAGGTGAAATTAATCCAGTTTCCGAAAGAGTTCACTCTCCCCTCCGCATCAACAAGTCAGTCAGGAAAGCCGTCGGTAAAATCCATTGAGAAAGTTTCCAACCGGAGCGCAGTTTCATTAAAAAAGCGACGCTAGGACGTAGCGTTAAATCCCATGTTTTGCGCAAGAGCACGAAGCATAAAAACAGGCGAAAAACCACAATCAATCACTGGAGTGCACACTTTGCTTGACTCCCACTTTTTTTTTTCTTTGCAACGAAGTAAAAAAAAAAGATCAGAAAAAGAAACGAAATTACCAAACTCCAGCGAAAGAAGTAGTTTCAATTCGGTGCGTTTAATCCGCGGGGCTCAGAGGGGTTGCAAGTACTTTTTCTCGTGGGGGTGTTTTTTTTTCGCTCTTTCCGGAGAGGAGGTCGGGATTTGGGCTGTAAATGGCGTCAAGCTGAAGGGGGAACAGAGCGCTTGTTGTTGCAGCGGATATCTCGCATCCGGTGCTCAGCCATTCAGGCTGCCATTGGCTGCCAGAGAGCAGCCATTCACACCCCGTCTGATCAATTATACTGCAGCGGCCAAACACTGCTGGTCAACTGCTGTGGAAATGTGTGCAGTAGCCCACACAAGTCCCCAACTTCTTATCACTGCAAAAATATGCTGCTCCAAGGAAAATCATTTATTCCTCTTGCTGGGGTTGTTGTGGGACAGTTTGAGCTCCACATAGGCATGCATTCAACTCTTATTTATTGTCAGCACGTTGCACATTGCATCTAATGTATAATAAAGAGAGCATTTAATCAGCTGCATTGATTTCTCTGAATGGTATTTGTGTAAATGTTCAAGAGTATATCAACAAATATCAACAGGTAAAAGAAAATGTTATACAAAGTTTGTAGAATTTTAGATTTTTGCTAAATGACATGCATTTGTGTGACTTTTATCACTAAATGCATTTATTTGATAACTGAAAATGCATTGATTTGGACTTGTACAGAATCTCTTTGCATAGTATTCTTGTAAATGTTCATCAGGTATTAACAGTTAAAACAATAATGTTATACAAAGTGTGAAGAATTCTAGATTTAGCCCCCCACAATGACATGCTTCTATTCCCCTTTTATCATTAAGTTTATTGGTATATGTTTTGATATATCTGAAAATGCATTGATTTCGAGTTGTGCAGCATTTTCCCCTAAAATTCTTGCAAATGTTAACGAAATATTGCAGGTCAAAAAAAAAAAAAACCCTCTTATCATTAGCTCCATTAGTACATGTTTTTATATGCATGACATAATGTAACTAACAAGCTACTTTTACTCAAATATTGCACTGCAGTGAACATTTAATGTACTTTTATTTGTATTTTAGCCAACGTTATCAGTAAAAGTTGACTTTTTAGAGATCATAGGGCGTATGATCTTGTACAATATGATAAGAGATGAAAATTATCCCACCCAAGAGTATATAAAACCAGATCAGCATTTAATTTCTAAAGTAAAATATATCCAAAGTAAAGATATTTTTGCTGATATAAATGCAGCGCAGTAAAATATGAGCAAGTCAGAACACATCGACAGTAAAATCTAATATTTGGCCTTGTAATAGCGGACGTTTTTCCCTTGTTCCTTCATTTTCATACATTTACTTTAGCTTTTTATCTGGAACCTGAGAATAACTTTTGATAACCGTGTCTGCCACTGAGATAAGCAGAAGACAAACGGAGAGGTTTTAGCACAGGAAGAGCTGTATCAGAGAAGCAAAAGGCCCTAGGAGTCCATTTCCCATGTGCTTATTGACTTGACCTTACAGGGACATGCCATATTTGTACTTAACAAACAGGACACTTTACTCATTAGGAATATTTTACACTCATTGCCAGGCTGCTACAGATTTAAGGTTAAAGAAAATCCATGATAATTGATGCAACTAATTAGCAAGCCAATATGTTTACTTTTTAGCTGTTGTGAATAATTGTGGAGCGGCGCCCCCATGTGGACCTTCTCTGACACTGCAGAGCAGAGTCAATACATGTTGCAATGGAAAAAACTCACTAAAAGAATCAAGTCAAGTCAAATACAAATAATCCATGTGGAAAGAGTCTCAATAAATATAGATATGTTAAGTTTTGTCCAAAACAAGATTTTAAACCTTATGCTTGAGTGAAAGTAATATATTTTTCAGCTAGTTTAATGCAAATCAGTGTATTCCTGCAATGCAATGTGATGTACCGCAACACCCTTCCAGAAACAGTAAGAAAAAAAATAAGACCAATTAGCCTGTTTTCAGTTTTCTAGAAAATGAGCAAAACTTAATGAAAAACATAGAGCTCGGACATCTGTCTTCCTACATTCCACTAAAATTGAGACAGAATAATTATGTAGTTGTGAGTACCACATCACTGGGGGAGGTCACTTTAATTAACTCAGAGTATGACTTGGCAAATTAATTTGGATTCAGGTCAGAAAGTATTCAAGACCTCCTGCTTTCTCTAAACAATTTGTCTTCCTTTGTTTGTCCCTGTTGCCCAGGCTGCTACTCTTTTATGTGCCTTTTTTTGTGGTAATAATAAAAATGTTGCACGATACAGAAAAATTTTCATCACTAACCTTCAAGGATTTTGTTGAAAACCTAGTTTGGTCTGCATATATTCAGCCAATTAGTGCAGCTTTTAGAATACTCATCTTGTGAAAATGTGTTGTTTATTGAACATTTTAATTTGAAACTGTCACAAACGCCTTTTTTTATTTTTGAGAGGACCCTGGGGTACTCTTGAACAAAAGAAGAGTGTAAAGAGTATTATCTACAAGAGTCCATGACGTTCTCTTTCGTTGTTCGGCTCACTGTAGAGCTCATTCTCGTCTCAGCAGTTTTCTCCCCAGACACCGGTGGATTTGTGTGTAAACAAGTTTCATTAACTGAGTTTTCACATGCTATGATGCAACAGCAGAACATTTGGAAAGCATCCTCACCAAAAATTCTTCTTGTTGATGTGCTATGCAGTCATGCATGCCAAGATGATGTCTTGTTTTTCTGTCATTTCACACTCGCACACCTCAGTGGCCCTATGAACACCTGGGTTAGGTTCTAGAAGGAAACATAGACACTAAAAATAATCATAATCATAGGAGGAGCTCTTTTGGTGCAATATTGTGCATGTTTTTAACCCATAAAGACCCAAACATCCATCACCGACCAAAACCATCTACTGACCTAAACTGTTTAATACCTGTTGATCCATTAATCCTATCAATACATGTAAATAATTGGTGTAAAATACAGTTTGTCATCTTTTCATGGTCATCATATATGACCCAGTTGGATGTTCAGAGGCTCCGTAGTTATCGTGGAAACACCATCATCATCTACAACATTGATTAACCAGTAAAACCCATGAAGTTGGATCAATGACAGTGGATGGAAATGCTTGGTTTATGTTCATTTAATAATATATTTGACTGAAAAGTAACTTTTTTCTTCAATTTTCTCTGTTTTTGATACAATGACCCTCAACTTTAATCTGAGCTTTTATGAAAATCTACATGATGAGTAAATTAAATATTGGAAAATACCTGTTTTATACTGATAAAATACAAAATACAGAAGACAATATTATAATAACTGGTGATGGATCACTTAAGAAAGGTTAGATGTAGAGAAGGTTTCATTTCAAATTTTGCACCAAAGTACGCTCAGTCTTTATGGGGTTAAAGAAAATGTCATCCTAGAAATGACAACATGAATGTAATCCATTAACGTTTGTTGATGTTAGTGGTGGAGGAAGTACTGAAGCTTAGTACTTAAGTAAAAATACAAATATCCTGCAAAATATATACTCTAGTAAAAGTATTACATCAACAATCTGACTTAAGTAAAAGTATTAAGTACTTACATTTAAATTTACTTTAAAGTATTTTTTTTAAAGTAAATGTACTCATGCAGTGGCTTGTGTCAATGTCTGGGCTGTGGCACTTTGAAAATGTAGATATACTATACTATGCCTCTGCTGATGTCACTGTTGTAATAATTACAACCAACAATAGTATATGTGTATTGGAAAGGTTGGTGAACTTATGGCACGTGCTCTCTGTAACACTGTGCGTACTGTAACTTAGATGGCAAGTTATGTACTAGGTATTACGCACTAATTTACCATTAACCTAAAACAATGAATACGGCTAAGGATAGCTTTGTAATTTAGAGCTGGAGGGCTCAGGCGTACGCTCAGTCGAAGTTGGCTTTGGGTCCATGTTGAATGTCTTGTCTTGTTCTCAGAATCAGGCCAGTCCACCCGCTTGTGCTGCTACCAAATGTGTGCTCTGCCATCATTGGAGCGAATAGAGCCACCTGATTGGGTGGCAATGGCAAACAACACCACAATGCAATCAGTATGATAACAAGTTTTTCATGCAAGATTTTGAGGAAATTATATTCATAAAATGTAACAAGTAACATAAATTTTATAAATGAAGTGGAGTAGAAAGAACAGATAATTGCCACAAAATGTAATAGAGGTAAATCAAAAGTATGCATTACTTTTTTTCTTACCTAAGTAATGTACAGATATGTAAAAATTTACTGAAGTACAGTAACGAAGTGCAAATACTTTGTTACATTCCACCACTGGTGTTATCAGTGAAATAGGGCTGGGCGTATCGATCTGAATATCGATAGTATTGATACCAAGGTGAGTATTGGTATCGGATCAATACTAGTGTGATGGGATCGATACTTTTGTTGCAGTTTCTCTTATATAAGTCCAGCAAATGACTCGATTTTCCTCACAGAGTTCATGCAAGTGCAGCTGCTCTCCAAGTCTGTCAGCAGAGAGAGGTGCGCAAACAGCGCACCTCTGTCTGCTGCTCTCTCAGGCACACTTTGCCAAAATTTATTTACACAAGTAAACAAAAGATATTCCCGGCTGTATCTCCAGAACCGGTAGTCGCACAGACTTTTGGTTGGTACTGTTGGAAAGCTTGTGGTCACTTTAGGGGGGTAGACCTTGGTTTCATCTTGATACGACCTTCTTTTCAAAAGTTATTCACCAAAAACTACATGAAATGAGGGGCTCATCCCCCCATTTTGGTGTATACCTAACCCTACCCCTAACCCTAACGTTAACCCTACCCCTAACCCTACCCCCAGCCCTAACCCTACCCCCAACTTTACCCCTAACCCCAACCCTAACCTTAACCTTAACCCTAACCCTATCCCCAACCCTACCCTACCTCTACCCTAACCCCAACCCTACCCCCAAACCTACACCCCACCCTAACCCCAACCCTA
>JAPQRQ010000013.1:12261874-12280669 GCA_037367365.1 Apogon talboti | reverse complement strand
TTTTTTTCTTTCTTTTTTCATTTCCTGAAGGATAATTTCTCTTAATTTTTCCAAAGATGCGGGAGCAGCGACATTCGTGTTTGTTTACGTAAGATGACGCAGAACGCAGCCTCTACGCTGTTTCTCTCTCTCTGACAGAGAGAGGGAGGTGGAGAAGGGGCGATTGTGACTCAGGGGGCCCCTTCAGGGAATTTGAGACGGCCAGTTGCTGTGTAGTGAATTTATTCTATTGATTGTTTGTGTCAAATCCGTTGGCCCTCTGGGGGCCCCTGCTGGCTTGGGGGCCCCAAGCAGTTGTCTGCCTTGCCTAATGGCAAGCTGCGCCTCTGATAATTGACTTACAGTAACTAGAGTATCTCAGAATCACTCTATCATCATACCATTATTATCATGGACAAAACTGTATTGTAGTGGGAAATACACTTCAGTTCTATATGTTGAGATTATTCAGTCTTCACTAAATGCCGCAAAGTGTCCTCCTTTTTGGTGTTGTGGAAATGGCACCCCTACCCGCGGGAGAACTCCGAGCTGCAAAAAAAGTTGAGAAAGGAGGAGAAGGGGGAGATCCCCAAACCCAAACAAGACCCCCAACACAGAGACAGTCTGTGGCAGAGGTTTTGCCGCCAAAAAATCAGGAGTATCCAGGTAATCTCCAGCATTTAGTCATGGTTTTCACAGCATGATTGGTGATCAGAGGCAATTATCGCAGACTAATTAAATGATTAATTAAATGATTCAATGATCATGACATTTTAAGTAAAAGTAACGGTATCTGTATCAGTGATACTAGCCCTGTATTTACTTGGTATCGGATTGATACCAAAACTCCCAGTATCGCCCACCCTTACAGTGAAAAGCACTCTTTTTTTTTTACCACACACTCTGCAGTCCATTCACATCATGTCATGACCCAAAATTGGCCAAGTTGAAAGTGTTTCCTATTGCACCATCTGACAAAGCAACCTGACAAAAGCTGATGCAGAGAATGATCCGTGAAGCCATATAGCTCCATTTGATTTTGTTATATAAAACCAATTTTCAGTCATGATTCACCCGTTGAGAAACCTGGCAATACCACCTCTATTAAATGGTAGTAATAGATCATTTGACCACCCTTTGACAAAAGTGCTGTATCTAACTATTAGAGCTCTTATGGAGACGTTGCATGTTATTGTTTATGTCCGTCAATCCCGCACATGCGCAGTACGCTGGAGGGCAAAAGCACCGCTCCAGCTAATAACAAAACATAGCTAAACAACCACTGCCACTGTCGTTTAAGAAACATCTGCTCAAAAAGGAAAAATCAAAGAGACACATATGACTAGTTTAGATCACCTTTGTGCTGATGATCACGAAAGGTACAACGCAAAGCTAACTGTATTTAGTGAAAAGCTTCCAGACCCGTTTCAAATAGCTGACTAACTGTGGGTTGACAGTCCACAGAAATGTCCTCCAGTTCAGTATGGACATCTATAACTACCTCATCAACACACCAGGGGTTTTGCACACCAGAGGACATGAAGACATAGAAGTCACTAAATGGATAAAATTGCTTTGTGTCAGGACATGTGGGACAGATAATGGACCACTGACATGAACCACCGTGTGTTCACATTCTCATGACTGTTAACCAGAGCTTTGGCCAGTTGTTCTGGTAGATAAAATAACCTCTCCCTCCGGTTTATACTTCTGTTATTCAGTTTACAAATGTGTACACCCAATGACACAAATCCTACATCTGCCCACCTCCCCCCCCCAGCCTGTTGAGCCCTGCACAGGCCGCATATTTTTCTGTCCGAGCCCGACCCGAATCCGATCAGTTAAATCGAGTTGTTCCCATATATATATTGTCATTAAATTCACTTGTTTACACATTTGTGGTATGTGAACATTACTTTTATTAAATAACAACTTGTGCAACACACACAACCGAACCCGAACAGCACTTCTAAATTTTTGTCTGAATCCGGCCCGAGCCATCGGGTCCCGTCAGGCTTGATTCAGGTTGCAGTCCTCTACTCCCAGCCACTGCCCCCTAAAACCCCCTCTGATCCAGATTTCTAACTTTCAGTCTGATCCCTGAACTGAATGACAGAAGTATAAACGGGAGGGAGGGGTTATTTTACCTACCAGAACAACTACCGTCATTGGTTATTGGGCATACACATACCAGACCACTACTGTCATTCCTCATTGGTGTCATTCGTTTTAGGGTATCCCTGTGAAATTTAACATTGCTGTCCTTCTTTGGTCTGTTAGTCCATCCTACGGCGCTTCAAGTGTTAACCATATTGATAGATTTTTCAGTTGTTAATATGTCACGGCTTAATTTAAATTTAGCGTGGTCTTCTGACAACATCACAGCTAAAACCAATGCAGGATGCTGGAGGAGCAGAGTCTTTTTGCCCCCCAGTCAGAGGTGGAGCAAAAAATCATGTGACCGTGTGGCAACGTGTCCATACAGCACCATTTTACAAAGGTGCTATATTGTAGAACCATAAGAGCTTTGTTATAGCACTGTTTGACAAAGGTCCACTTGTGACTGCTCACTGTACTCCAACTTAAAAAGCATTTAACCCATAGATGACCATGATAAAATCTGTAAAATGCTTAAAGGAAACTCACAACCTCAGCCTGATAATATGCTATATTTATTATAAGCATTTTTTTTAATAACACCTAAATTATAGAATATGTTTTTAATGATCTGAATGTCCAAAAAAGAGATTTTAAAATCTCATGCCACCACTGTACACAGTATGTGCAGCAACTTGTCTGAGAGGAGAGGCATCAGTGAGGTTATTAAAAGCAGTCCAGTTACTAAAACGACCCATAACCTTTAAGTGTGTATATAAAATAAAAGCAAAACCATCATGAATAACAACAGGAGTAATGCCTAAATTCTAAAATGAAAGATGTCATCAAAGCTAATCAGAAAGAATTAACATGTAAACCACATTTAGCTGATCACATGGTTGACTTCTCCCCAAAAGGGATTTAGGTCAATGTAGGAATTTGTGGGATGTGAATTACACTACAACACATTTATGATTCTGTGAGCTGACACATCCAAAACAGGTCTCTCCTGAACAAAATTAGCGCAGTATTGGCAGTGCTGGAGTAACTATCTGGTGGTTTTCAGTTTACTAGTTGATCTATACTCTCACTCTCATCTATGGTCACAAACTGTGGGTAGGGACAGAAAGAAAAAGATCACAGACACAATGGCGCATATTAGTTTCCTCTACAGGGTGGCTGGTCTCTCCATCTGCTGCTCTTACACATCCAGAGGAACTAGTTAAGGTGGTTTGGGCATCTTTTAAGGATGCTGCCTAATGAGAGCTGAGACCCTGGGGCAGAACCAGTCTCAGAGTCCCCCTGAAGGAGCTGGAGGAGGTGGGTGGGGAGAGGGAAATCTGATCCACCCCAAAATGGACGGATAGAAGGAACCAGTAAAGAACCACAGAGGGAATAATATGTTCTTTGTGCAGCAATGATGTTCCTGTAAGAGCCATTGAAGAACCATTATACAGGGTGTCCATAAAGTCTCTTTACAGATTAACACATTTATTACAAAAGAAAATAAATCGACAAATCTGTGGAAATGATTACAAAATGAAAAGTAGACATTAATTCATGTAATACACCTCTATGGGCACCATTAGTTACACAAAGCACATTCAGACGTTACTGGACTTCTTGTTGGCTGTAGCATACTGTAGCCTGATCAATGGAATCAATGGCATCAGTGGTCTTTTGCTTCAGGTCGTTGATGTCCCATATCTTTGTTCGATACACGATATCTTTAACATAACCCCATAGAAAGAAATCCAGGGGAGTGATATCTGAGTGACTGGTTGTCCATGCCTGAGTTTGTGTTTACAATTTTATTTCAATAAAACACGATACACATTGTGCCTTTTCTTGAGGAGTAGCCATTTTTTTAGGTGTTTATTTAACATAACCTATTTCATCAACAGCGTACCTGAAATACACAAATACAATGTGATTAAAAACTTTGACAGCCACTGAGTACATAGAACAAATCTGATTAACATATCTCATCAATTGCTTTTGTAATAAATGTTTTAAATTGTAAAGAGACTCTGTGGACACTAGGGATGAGTACCTTTCACATTTAAAACCGATATGGTACCGATACTCAGCTCCTACCGGTATACAACGATACCTGTTTTCGGTACGTTTTGTGTGTATGTGTGGTGATTAAAGTCATTTTGTCTATAAAAAATAGTAAAAACTTCTGAATTCTAAATATTCATTTCTCAGCTTCCCAAGTGAAATAACATAACAATATAAAACTTGAGAAAAGTGTCTGTGAGGGAGGGCAAATAACTTAAAATAAATATAACATACTGTATATAACCATTTTCAAACTAAAGTATTACAAACTAAAACAAACCACTCCCTGTAGCATGAACTGTACTGCACATGCTCAGCAGTTCTTTTTCAGGAACACCAACATATCTGCTTTTTCTGGTGAGCCGAGCCCGCTCCACACTGACCGTGTCCCAGCTGTGGAGAATACTCGCTCTGAAGGAGTGGAAGAGGCTTGAACACACAAATATTTTTTGGCCAAGCTGGCCAGCATGGGTATCTGGTCAGTCTTCTGCCACCACCACAGGAGGGGATTCACTGAGCTGAGGACTGCTGGAAAGCTCTGGTACATCTGCAGCACTCCTCCACTCTCTCCGCGACACATGCAATGCGAGGATGCGTTCAAGTATCGAAATGTGGTACCGTTTGACTTTACGTGAATCAACACTCGGTAGTACTGACGGAATTCGGTCGATGCCAATAAAAGTACTGAATTCTGTACCCATCCCTAGTGGTCACCCTGTATTTTTGTCTGACTACTCAGGTGGATACACCCAATATTGCATTAAGGTAAACATGCATTTATAATCACAAGCATGGCTCCATCAGTGTTACTGCCATCAAAGATATTTTACACTGTGGCCTGTTCCTCCAGCACAAACGCTGTGTCAGGTCCCTCAGCAGTCATCTTTCTGGCTGCCTTTCTGGATAAATGCCCATTTACCATGGAGACATAAGGTTGAAAATTGAGTGTTTAAAGATGGCTGCCTTACAGAAATTCCAAAAGTTTTGTGCCCTTTGCCACAAGCAACCACCTCCTTCTCTTCTTCCAGAATACCTGAACAGTGAATCTTGCTCCTGTCGAGCGCAGCAGAATGTCCTGCACATAAAAAATAGAAAATTGAAATGAAACCTCAAACCCCTGCTGCGGAGGGAGATGGACTGTGTCCGGATTGCTAAGCAGACATTGCAAACTGTTTGAAATAGTTTTGTAAAGGACAGAATCTTAAAGTCCATTGCTTTTCAACCCTTACCGGCACACATGCTGAGACAGAACCCAAGCTGCTGTATTGCTGTGATATGGTCCTGTAGCCTGATGAGGCAGAATGAGAATGGGAATACAGCAGGGTTTATCAGTGCACAGGTACTTTTACTCAGAAATGTTGCTTATATAGACCTAACAAAAGCAGTTCCCATTTAATAATCCATGAGAGAATAGCCATGTTAAGTCAAATTAAGTTTTAAAAGGAACAAAAGTGAGGAAAAAGTGGGAAGTGCCCAAATCTTTCTGTACTTCTAGGGTCCAGTCACATTAACAATTGAAGGTACTGGTCTTCTATGGAAGTACTGACTTATTGAATAATCACAATTACTTGTAATATATACAATGTCTTCCACATTAACCCATAAACATCCACACAGTGCTACATTTGTTACAGTTCCCAAATTAATTTTTCTCTATATTTAACCTTTTTTAATGTTGATGTATCACCAATTATTATAAAATTATCCTCTTTAGTTTGAGGTTTTTCAGTGTAAATCCTGTATTTTCCTATATTTAATTCACTGATCATGTAGCTGTTCATTAAAGCTCAGAGTAAATTCATAGGGTATTATATCAAAAACAAAGAAAACTGAAAGAATAGTGACTTTTTCAGCAAAATATATCACAAACTGAAACCATAAACCCAGTGTCTCCATCCACTGTCATTATCCAACTCCATGGGTTTTACTGGTTAATCAATGTTATAGAAGATGATGGTGTTTCCACGGTAACAAGACAGCCTCTGAACATCCAAATAGGTCATACCTGATGACCATGAAAAGATGACAAACTGCATTTTACACCAGTAAAATGATACCATAATAGTCTATAAAGAATTATTAAAAGTAAAATTACATTACGAAACTGTGAATAACCAGATCTGGCACGCATGTCAACATATGTTCAATGTGAAAATCTTCAAAAATAAGTTTAATTTCAACAGTATCATGTCCGAGCTTATTACTAACACAACTTAGTAATTGATTGACACCCCTGCTTAGACACCATAGTGGATCTACAAATGAACAAAACATTTAGTAACAGGCAGAATATTGTTAAAAGTGCACTTATTTTTCTTTGGAAATTCCACGTTGTTCATATTTGTTCAGATTCTGTTGTGGAAAGTGTAATATTTTGTGAATGCAATTTTACTTTTTTCACATTGAACCAAGGAGAAAATTTGGGTTTGTCATTACATAAGTTATTATGCTATTATTCTACTTAAGATCACATTGGGGCCCCTGAACTAAAATGAGTTCAAAAACCCTTGACGTTTAACTGATGTTGTCAGTGTCAGTTTTTGCACTAATTCATCTTGTGGGCCAGACTGGACTGTTTGGGGGGGGGGTTAGCCCGTGGGCCATATGATTGACACCCCTGCTTTAGACACTTCGGAAGCATAAATATCCCATAATGCAATGCCAGTGAGGAAACAGTGGGCTGTTTTAGAAGAACATAACCCAGTGGTTAGTAGTATTACACACATTCTGGTAGAGACAAGATGGGCCAGTTACCATGGTTATGTGCCATAATCTGGTAAGGCACCTTCAGGAAGTGAGGTTTTACTGTTTAATCATGCAAAAATATGTTGAATATTAGTATAGATACAGTATATGTGGTGTTTTGGATGGACTGCCTGACTCAGAGGACATCATGGTCATAACTGGAGCAGGTGCTGACAGAACCATCTGCGGTAAAGCATCTCAACCTACCATAGGGAAGAGTCTGGAGTCCCCTGTTGGTTGACAGGCTTGGAGTGGCGGAGAATGTCTGTAAAATGATCAAGAGAGGCAATGAGGGAGGCATCCAAGTGAAATGGCATATAACAGAACAGTCTAAACTCCTACAGTGATTGAATGACTAGGAGGAACCTGGTTCGGTCTCATCGGTGAACTGCAAAAACCTTTCAGGAACATGCATGTTTGGTTCATCAGGTATGTGTATTTTCTAGTGTTTGGGTAAAAAGTCGAACCTGTTTAGTCAAACACATAACTCAATATGATGGTTCATGAGTTTAACAAAGCACAGAGTTATGGAAATGACCAAAATTGGGTTATTTTGAACCCAGTAGTTTATTAAATGCACATAGTATGCTCTAAAGTCATTACATTTTCTTTAAAAAATTACTTTTTGGTCTGATATTGGTGCATCCTAAACTCTTAAACATCCAATTTCACAGGGATTTCAATACATGACCTTGTCTGTAAACAAATCAAGTCAGAAATAGTGAAAACAGTCTCTATGGTCCCACCTTACTTCTGCAGAAATGACATGGTGTGTATTTAAATGCAGTTCTGGAAGCAGGTAGGATACTGAATATGTATCATAAGCAGCGATGAGGCTGTAATAACCTGCCCATGGCCTTGGAGGAAGACTACTTTACCAATCATCTTAGACCCCACATTCCCTATAAACTCTTTGGTGGTTGTGTTCTGCTTTTTCTGTGACCCCTTATTGGGAGTAATATGTACAGGAGTATTTCTTAGGTTTTTCCTTTTAGTATTTTAGCCTTAGGAGGGTAATAATATATTAACTGATCCATGCACTCTGATCAGCTCCCAATGCTTGAGTTCAAGCTGTTTGTGGACTTTAAAACCACCCAGACACTGAGGGAAATCAGATCAAGTAGCTGTATTATTAGAGCTGTTGACTGGAGAGCTGACCTGAATATATATTATGAAATATATGTGAAGTATTAGCAACCAGGATTATTGGTTTAATTTATTAAATTATTACCACTTCATTATTTTTTACATTATGGATAACCTGTGACACAACCAATTTTATAAACTCCCTCCTGCTCGTTCATCATATCTATCATTGTTTATTGTATTTCATACAATATCTCGCTGTGTGTGAAATCAAGAGCAAGACCCTCTGGACTTGACAGCTTTGAATATTGACTCTGTTCTTATTCTCCCTTTTTGGCTGCCTCCTTTTCTTTTCATTAGAATACAGAGAATACATGCAGTACATAGAGGCTATGCTCAATGAATGCTCATATAGCATGCTCGGCCGGGGCAGAATTGGAGAGGAGAAAAGGGAATCACAGAATAGTTGCTGTTGGTGTTACAAGTCGTGACATGCGTACTGAGTGAGGCTCGGCTGGCCCTGCTTTTGTCTGGGTGCTGAAAACCTGGCTATTCACAGGCTGACCACGCTGCCAAATGGACAAGTTATTTAATAATGTGCATTTCATATGAAGCCATCCAGTATGAAAATAATTTAATGTAGCCCAAGGGCATTTCTTTATTATCTTGAAACCATTTTTTTTAACAAACAAAACTCTTTCATTCCACAGGAATATTACATTTAATGACTATAGGCCATATTGAATAAACTTATACAGAAGTAATATACAACTTTAATAAAGGGAGCATTTATTTATTATATACAGGGCTGTAATGAGGAATGATGAATAATGAAATTGTCACTAGACTCACAATTCGATATACGTATTGTTAATTTAAAGATCAACAGTCCTGTTTTCTTAATTACTTTAGTGACTTTGACTCATCAGTTAAAAACAAGCAGTCAGATTAATCTGAACTTCATTTAATCAACAAAGTGCTTTCAGTCTAGAAAAATGTAGAAAACCTTTGTTTTCTGGGAATCCACATGACAACCAAATACCAAATGCTCTTAATTTTTGAATTGTGAAAACATTTGTGCATAAATGAACATTTTCAGTAACACCTTACCATAAACATGTATTAAATACGTTTTTATGCCTAACATGCAACGCCAAATAAGAAAAAATTGGGACAGTATAATTAAAAAAACAAAAAAACAAAAAGAAAGCAGGGACTCCTACATCAGTGTAGACAGTACAATCTTCACATATTTCATGCGTAATGCAAGCAAGACAATCAGTAGTTACATCCACAACAGGAATAGCCTGCAATAGGAAGCCTTATGTTAAATGTGTTCAGAATTGTCACCGACATCTTTGGGCTTGGACAAAAAATAGCATACAGCGTCATATGCTCTGGAAAAAAGATGGACAGACCATTCAGACTGTGAAATAGCAACACATATTTCTTTCCAGGGATGTCCATGTGTATTACAACAAGAGCATGCAAAACCACATTCTGTACAAATGCCTAGCTAAGGAAGAAGAGGGTTCAGATGCTGGAGTGGGCTGATACAATTCTGACTTGTTTTCAGGGAGAATGGGACAAAAATCATTTAGGATCTTCGGTTCATTAAAGCTATACCTACTGATCTGGCATATCACACAGCACTTAGTAAAAATTGGAACATGAACAACCCGCCTTCCTCCAAAGTCCCACCCACTTTCCCCTGCCTGACCTCTGACACGCCCCTCCTCCCCTGATGCACACGTTACCTAGCCAGCATTATCTATTAGCTGGAGAAGTCCTCTAGTGGGCTAAACCAGCTCTGGTTACTGTACGACCAACACAGTCAAACACAACCCTGGAGTTGCATTTGAGAACAGGGTTAGTGACAATTTCAAAATAAACACTGAGGCTACTGTAAGCGCTGATGCTAACACCGATAACACTGTCCATAACACTACAGCTAAATCTAAAGTGATCGCTAATGCTACACGCTTAGTTTGTTTACACTAACAGTGACGTTAACATTGATGCTAATGCTAATCTTCATTGTACAAATAACAACATTACAGAATTATAGTAACTGATAGCGTCTGGATGCTGCATTATCACATGTAATGTGTTCTATGATTATGGAAACTGAAAGTACCTGTCAGCAGAAACTCCGCCACCATCTCATCGCTTTTCAGCTCCGGATACACGTCTTGCCTCTTGAGAATTCTCTTTGGGGCAGCTTTTTCTGCTACAGTATTTTTGTACATCTTATTCTGTGTGAGCAGCTGGGGGTGGAAGTGGCGGTTCGCCTTGGTCGGCCTTTGAAAGTTCTTCGTCGTTCCTTAATATCTTTCAAAGCCCAATCTGCCACAGAGGCCTGCAACTCGCAAACGGTGACAGCGGTAGGTAACTGACACAGGACGTGGCAACGGTTGACAGACAGGAAGCTTGGCCAAACATTTTATTCGGACTGAATAAAATGATTGGTCAGACTTTGATCAGAAATATATGAGAATTAAACATTTTTTAGTTTAAAACCTGGTGGATTTCTTTTAAATTTTAGTTTGCCACACACTTATTAGGAGCATTTTAAGATTACAAAGGAAAAGTATAAAAATGCTAGATCGTACAGTATAGCTTTAACCCATGAAGATCCGGTGTTACTTTTGTTGTAGTTCTCAAATGAATTTTTCTCTCTATTTAACTTTTCTTAAGTGATTTATCACCATATATTAGAATATTATCCTCTGTATTTTGCATTTCTTCAAGTGTTTGCTCCTGGAGGTTTCTGTCGGGTTTCTGTAAATTAGCTTGAGAGTCTGGATTCGACCAGCTCTATATGTAAAGTGCCATAAGATAACTTCTGTTGTGATTTGACGCTGTATAAATAAAATCTGATTTGATTTGATTTGATTCAATAAAAATCAGGATTTTTCCCATATTTAATTTACTGATCATGTAGATGTTCATAGAAGCTCAGAAGCTCACATAATATCAGAAACAGAGAAAAATGAAGAAAATATGACTTTTTCAACAAAATATATCATTAACTGAACATAAACCCAGTGTGTCCATCCACTGTCGTTGATCCAACTCCATGGGTTTTACTGGTGAATCAATGTTGTAGAAGATGACGGTGTTTCCACGTTCACTACTTTGAACGTCCAAATGGGTCATATCTGATGACCACGAAAAGATGACAAACTGTATTTTGCACCAATTATTTACATGTGTTGATAGGATTATTGGATCAACAGGTATTATACAGTTTATATTGGTAGATGGTTTTGGTTGCTAGTGGTTCTTCGGGTCTATATGGGTTAATGTGTGACTTAGGGTTGTAGCACTGATATTCAAAACTAACAATGACCAGGAGAAGTCCCATTATACAATGCACTCAGAGTTATGAAGACCATCACTGAATCAAAGGTACATCCTCACAGACTATATCACTGGCTGAAACACTGACTCAAACAAAAACTCTGTTAACTTAGGTCTTCATTGGACAAAGCAACAACCACAGTAAAACTATAAATCACCTCTCCTTTCTGTACAGTGTGTATTGTCCATAGCTGCACAAAAGATCAATTTTGACTGGTCCAAACAAGGTCAGAACAGAAGAGCTGCAATTTAGTCAGAAGTGTTCCGTGTGAAAGGGGTGAAAAGTTACTCTCCCAAAACTTATTCTTGAATGAGCTGCAATATGAATGTAGGAAATAGATGTACAGTATATGTTCACACTAAATGAAGCAGACTCGACAATGCATGAAATAAGTTGCGATCAAATGTCCATAATAAAATACAAGTCAAAGTAAATTATTATGAGGCTGTTTGTTTTTTTTTTTTATTTTTATTTTTTTTATTTATTTGCATTTTACACTCCCTCCCAACTTTTTCGCTTTTGGGGTTATACAATATAAGTCCATGAAAGAAATTTTAAAAAATCTCCTACAACCCACCGTTAGGTCATGACACAGGCTTTGAGAATGAATGCTCTATAATATTAACAGCTGTATCTGTGCAAACCACCTCAGTGTGTAAACAAACAAATCATCAATCCTACTTGGACGCATTACAATTAAAGTTATGACTAATCAGTGTCTTCGTGATTCTTGATTCAAATAAAGACATTTCCACATCTCTACTAGTGCTTCTTCAGCCTGTTTAAAAAGTTTTCCTCCTGTATTCGAAGTTGTGGTTTTGAATAAAACAAAAGAGCGCTCACACATATGGATTAGCCTACATGCCTCATTTTTCCTCCATCGATTGCCTGGTCACTCTGACCTCTGCACTGCCAGGCTCTCACTCCTTACACTATGGAGCCTCTTGAGCTCATTAAGCTGCTGTGGATGAGAGGTCAACAGAAGTACTCATCTTCCCCTCCCGCAAAACAAAAAACTCTCAAATCTGGATTCTGACAATACTGTCCTCTAGGAAAATCTTGAGTGTATAAAAATGTGTTTTATTCTGAAAAGAGGCTTCCACGCTCAAAGAAATGTCACAGATTAGTCTTAGCAGGAAGGGTGTGGAGAAGCTCCAGGGTGTTTGACTTATGCAGGCTGTGTGTGGAGGCCCGCGTGTGCCAGCATTATGACAACAAGGCTATAGAATTTATGTATTGTGTTAAGTTTTTCCCAAACATAAAATGTGCCCTGATATTGATGATGTATTGAATATTCTATTTGTTTAGCTGGACGGTCAGGGATTTATGTTGGCAGGAATAGAAGGAGCTTAAATCTTTGTCTGCATGAATGATGGTAACATTTATTCTGCTTAGCTTAGGGACAGACAGGGAGACATATTGTATTCATTCAACATATCTCCGGACTGCGAACAGTTACATTATTCCATGAATAACTCAAGTGGAGCAAACTTATTTCGGTAAAGCACATGGCGGGCTCAACGGTGCTATTCGCACTTGGGAAAAGAACAAAATAACCACTGGAGTTAAGAAAAAACCAGCCCCAGACAGTGCAGATGCTCTCTCTGACACTAAAATACTACATCCAATCCTTCATCCTGTGATTCTGTGCTGTGGTGCCAGAACAAAAGCCTCTGGATAGGGTTTAACTTAAGCTCTACTTTTTCCCCCCTCTCAATAAAGTGATGAAGAGGGTTAGAGGTGTGACTGCTGTGGGAGCTGTACGGAGTCAGAATTCTAACCAAACCAGATGTGGCTCTCCACCTGGGGTCACTGTTGTGGTATGTTTCATAAGTTTGCGTGTGTGTGTGTGTGTGTGTGTGTCGCAGCATGTCCAGTCATCTATCACAATAAGAGGCAGTGGACTTGTGGGACGAAAGAGAAGTGGGAGACTCCTTAAAACAGGAGGCAGAGTTGTTTGCCCCAGTGATACCTGTAAATGATGTGCTAATGTGCTGCAAGTGTTTGCAATGCTGCAAAGAGGTAAATGTTCTGTATATTCCTGCAGGCATCAGAGGTGGTCAAGTCCATAGAGAAAAGGCAGAGAACTACTACTACTCTATGTCTGCTGAATGTGTAAATTCGCAACAGTCTGCTAATTACCGCAGTATCAACATGATAAAATGTTTGAGTTATTATTCATAAAATGACATGAAGGAATGAAAGATAACTGGATTCATTCAACTGAATTAAAAAATAAAAAAAGTTATTGCACTTTGAAAGAAACATAGGTAAGGGTATGAGTCAGTGTTGGTAAATGAAAGGAATAAGTCGGTAACGCTTACATGCATAAATGGGTCAAAAATGACCCACTGAGATTGTTTGCTTGCAATATCTTAGTAAAGGTTATTTTTTCAAATTCCAGTTATTCCTCAAAAAACATGTTACTGACATCATGCCATTTAAATTTTTAACTTACCTTTAATAGATTTTATGAAATTGCAGTTTTTATGTGACAACCCCTACCTTCCATAGGTGGGTCAAAATGACCTGTATTCATTGTCAATGGAATTTCATCTAAACCTTTGATTCATTCTACAGCTAAACCAAAGGAAGAAAGGAAGGAAGGAAGGAAGCACGCACTCACTCACTCACTACAAAGATGTCAACACTGTTCTGTTGCTGTTATATACTATATATTATATAATATATATACTTTGCTTTTCAAATTTTCAAAATATTTTTGAAAACATTTTACAATGGCTAAAAAAATTCTTCTTTTGTGGACCAAAATATAATAGAAATTATTATTTTTGACATGACAAAATGACAAAAGTGGCATAAAAACACATTGATTTTAATACGGGTCATTTTTGACCTATTTATGGAAGCATGTACGTACGTAAATAGGTACGTCCGTTTCTAACGTTGTCATGTGTCACTGCATGAGGGTTTCTCTGTCAATCCAACAGAGGGTTTTATTTAAATGCTGGCTAAATACCACAAAGAAGAGTAAAGTTTTTTGAGAAGTACCCGTCAGCGTCTTTAACTTAGAGCATAAATGTAAAGCGAATACATTCTTAAAATCAGTGTATTACTTAAAGATAAAGGTTGACTAGTTCGAAACAAATGTTTTTCTCTCCATTTGGGCCTCTCATCCATATGTGAAGAGTGTTTAAAATTACAAAAATGGAGAATTTTTGGAAATACGCCCCAGAGTGAAGATTTCAACAACTGTGGAGTGTATGAGAGATTAGAAGACAATGGCATCACATCCCGATTTGTGTATGTCTGTTGATGTTTAGTGTAATGAACCTGAACCTAGTATAGGTGTTTAGATGTGTAGGTGTATGACCTGCAGGTCAAACACAGACACAGACCAATTCTGGTCTGTCAGAAACGACAGTTTGCAGAAGCTGGTTTGTATGTATTACTATGGATGGAAATTTTGAAGGTGGAGAAAACTATCTATATTGGTGTGGACAGAGTTATAAGAGTCAGGAAAACTGAAAACTGATAAATCCATCATGAATAAATCTGGAATTAAACAGCAAATGAAGCAACATAAAAATCTACCACATTTTATCCACTAGCCATGTTTTCTTTTAACCCCTTAAGACCCAAACAGCCACCATCAACCAAATCATCTACCAATCTAAGATGGTTAATACCTGTTAATCCACTAATCCTATCAATACATGTAAATAACTAATGTAAAATTCAATCTGTCATCTTTTCATGGTCATCAGATATGACCCTTCTACAACATTGATTCACCAGTAAAATCCATGGAGTTTGACGGAAACATGATATATTTTACTTTAAAAGTCGCTTTTACTTCAGTTTTCCCTGTTTTTCAATACAATAACCCTCAACTTTAATCTGAGCTTTTATGAACATCTACATGATCATTAAATTAAATATCGGAAAATATATGATTTACAATGAAAATACAAAATACAGAGGATAATATTGTAATAAATGGTGATAAATCGCTTAATAAAGGTTAAATATAGAAAAAAAATAATAATTTGGGAAGTTCCACAAAAGTCGCACTTGGGTCTTTATGGGTTAAAGTCAGTGATTAGTCATCGGTCACTATTGGCCCTAAATTCAGCTGTACAAATGGTACAGACTAATCTCTACTTAAAGGGAGTATTTTTCTGTCCCACAGACCTTAAATCAACATGGGAAGATAGAGTTTGCATTATTGCTCTTTTAATTTGCACCCATTTCATGCAGATAACAGGTAAAAACAGCCTTTCTGGGCACCGTTTTATTTGAAGAGACATTAGCTGCAAGGCAACAAAATGCATGTCAGAAACTAGATGAAAACAAACTGTTTTGTGGTGGAACTCTAATTTCACATGCTTTTATTTTCATTTTTGTTTATTGTTCTGGTAGAAAATACAAGATTATGAAAAAAGAGGGTCCCATACTGTTTTTAAAAAAAAATTATTTTACTTACAGCATGAGTGACTCCTTGGCTCAGAGCACAATGTTTTGATAATGCCACTGCCAATGCCACAATTCATTCTATTCTGTGCCATAAAAATATAAGAAAATGCTAAACTAATTCAGGTATAATTAAAAGAACCTAACAGATATGACATGCATTTTAAAGGCTGCGATCAGGAGCAGAATTGTTGCTAGATGATAGACAGTAAGAACTAGAAGTAACTCTTTTCCTAAAATTGTTCCGCCTCCCTTCAGTACTTGTGACCAGGTATGCGCAGATTTTGCCACACTGCTCTATTACCTTCATTCATTTTAAAGGCCCATGTTTCCATTATGTGATAATTCTCCTTCAAAGTCATGCAATCGGGGCCATAACACCAAAATTTCAGTTTTTTCTTGCCCTTCTGTTACATTCAGTCCCATACCTCACACTGCTGCAGACCGTGAGTTCACCGCGTTATAACTATTTTCCCCAGCTTTGCTAAAATTGGATATCTGTCCTCAAAAGCAAGTGTAACACCATCACACAACCAATTTGCAATGAGAAACCAAGCTTTCAGTGACTCCCTATGGGGTGCAAAGGTTGCACTCTCACTCTCACTCGATACTTCTTTTATAAACTGGAAAAAAAAAAAAAGAGAATTTATTTAAGTGAAACAGTTCCAAAAACATATAAGTCAAGCTGAAATTCTACATTTATCTGGTAATACATCTGTAGGTCTGATAAAGAGATGAAACTCGATGTAATTATGAAAAAATGGAGTGAAGTCTCATTGTCATGGCAACCCTTTTGGCAGAATGAGCTTTACACCGATGTATTTTCTTTGCTCTCCGGGGAGCTGCGTAAACTGTGAATATAATAATGTGATAATGCATCTGACAAATACAGGAGGTGTGATGTGATGGTGCACTTTGTAGGTTCTCTCACTTGCCCCGATAGTAATGTGTTTCTCTAATTTCCTTTTCTTTTGCATGAGAGGGAGGTGTCACACTACTCATTGAGCTACCAGATATACTCTGGGAAAGCTATTTATACAGTGCAAGCTTTCATACTGCACCTCTCACAGTTACAATGTGCTGAAGTGATTCTGTTTGAATGAAAAACTCCCATCCTTAACCCAAGCAAATCATCCGCAAGGCCAAGAAAAACAAAACTCTCAAAAAACAAATTCTGCCGAAAACAGTTGGTGTAGAGCAACTTGCAAAGCCCAGCTACTAGTTGTGAGACTCATTAGCTAGATTTGACTTGTCCATCAAGCTGCTTGGCTGAAACAACCCATCAGGCAAACTTTCATGTCTGTTATTGGCCTGCAGAAGGATGAAGCAATTTTGTAAAAGCACTTTCCACTATAGTGAAATTGCAGGTTTTAAGGTTCCTGTGAGACTGTATAGAATGGCAGACATCAGCCGCGCACACGTACACATATACATATACATGCTTGCATGCACAAAGACACACAACAATTTCTACCGTATCATTACTGTGCAGTCCCATACACCTTTCATCCTCCCTCTCCTCAGAGTCACTGGGAGCAAAATTTGATTTCCGCCTCATAACTCTCTCCATAATGCGATATCGCCAGCACTAAATTGCCAAGATAACCTTTATCAGAGTAGAGGTGAAAGCCCTGAATCACTGAACGGTTATTCCTCTGCCAGGCAAGGAAAACAAGGAAGAGGGAGGGTGAAGGGGGGGGCGGATAATAGATATTTTCCCTCAGGCAAAATCACGGACACCTCAGTGGTGTCATTCAGCCATTTGGATGAGAGTCAGGTGGTAAAAAAATGTTTAGAGGGAATGGAGATGGACAGTTGAGAGTCAGAGTAATGCATCTACCAGGTGTTTGTTGCAGAAGTTCTTCGCTTCTTTAACACAATGAGGGAAATATTTGCGAAGTTTTCTGTGACTGCATTATGCATAGCTATACAAATTATTCTCTCACAATAAAAGTTTGTACTGTATACTCAAACCTTTGGCGAAAGTATCAAAGGGACTGGCCTCCTGGGCTCGCTGTGCTGGTCTTACTACATCGCTGACACTGTCCCCACATCAAAAAGCCTGTTTTCTCTCTCATGTTGTTTTATTCTTCTTCTTCAGCTGCGAAATATGAATGATTTAAAGTCTGATACGTTCAAAATGAAATCTCTTATTTGGTATAAGATACGAATCCCTTTGCCTGCTGAGAAACAATAAAATTTAAATGGTACTACATTTGTACACTTTAGTGCTCTAAACAAATGCAAAATGAGGAAAGTTGGATGTGATCTTGGTGAATGTGTAATTCCTGATCTTACTGATGCAATCCACTGTGAATAAACAGAGTGCAGTGAACCAATTTAAGAAGAAAAGCAAGTTATGTAAATGTAAACAAATGCACTGTGGTTTTGAGTCTTGTATAGTTACTTGTCACAGGAAAACACCACAGTCAAGGCCCTTTGTTATTCAACAGGTGGATCCTGGGGCGGCTGCGCTTATGAAAGGCATTATGAATAGTAAACTGATGAAACGGAAGACTGGAGCCTTATGTACACAGCAATCAAAAGGAGGATTGTTGGAACAATTTTGTAGTGAATAAATGTTGGCAAACTACACAAGGTCTGAAATTAATGGAGAAAGAAAGTGTAATTAATTATAGATAAGAACATGAGCATTAGGGATGTGTGTATCTGGATTTATCAACCCATAAAGACCCGGTGCTGTTTTTGTGGTGGTTTTTCTCTATTTTTAACCTTTCTTGAGTGATTTATCACCATTTGCTCTCATATCATGCTCTGTATTTTGCATTTTTAAGTGAAAATCAGGTATTTTCCTATAGTTAATATACTGATTATGTAGATGTTCATTGAAGCTCAGATTAAAGGTT
Source organism: Apogon talboti (assembly GCA_037367365.1). NCBI lineage: Eukaryota > Metazoa > Chordata > Actinopteri > Kurtiformes > Apogonidae > Apogon > Apogon talboti. The sequence continues at coordinate 12,262,033 of JAPQRQ010000013.1, read as the reverse complement.
AGGGTTATTACATCCAAAACAGAGAAAACTGAAGAAAATGATTGTATTTTCTACAAAATATATCATTAATTGAAAATAAAATAAGTGTCTCCATCCACTGTCATTGATCCAACTCCATGGGTTTTACTGGTGAATCAATGTTGTAGAAGATGATGGTGT
>JAPQRQ010000013.1:12246421-12257775 GCA_037367365.1 Apogon talboti | reverse complement strand
ATATCTGATGACCATGAAAAGATGACAAACTGTATTTTACACCAATTATTTACATGTATTGATAGGATTAATGGATTGACAGGTATTAAACAGTTTACAGGACTAGATAGTTTTGGTTGCCAGTGGATGTTTGGGTCTTTATGGGTTAATTGCATAAACACCCTATTTTTTTTTTAAATTAAGAAGCCTCCAGGTGTAAAGACTGATTTTGTGGCTGTATTTTAAAATGTGGTCACGACTCTACGCTTAAATCACATCATTTTAAGAATGCTGTGTCTTTGTTGAATTGGCTCCCACTACACCTGAGTTTAGAAAAGATTAAGTTGTTGTCAAAGCAGCGCTGCAATAAAATTGGAGCTTGGGTCACAGCAGGAACAACATCTTATTTTACCTATTCTAAGGCTACATGTGTACAGGAAAAGACAAGTTGATTTTTAGCCTCGCAAAACCCAGATAGTTTCTATTCCCCGTCTCAAAAATCTATTAGCTCTGGGTCATCTAAGGTTGAAAATGTGATTTTCTGTTCTTGGGTGTGTATAAAGTCCAAGTCGCTTGGTGCATATGAATCCCAAGTTCCGTCCACAAAAAAGCTTTCCCATTCAGGCTATAGATCTATCTGTAAGAATTACATGAGCACCACTTAGTTTCTTCCTCCTCCGTCGATCTGTCAGTCTCTATTTCCCTCCTCTTCCTCTCTCCTTTAAACTCTTTCCCACTCCCTTTCTCCACATCACAATAGAGGCCACTTCCAGCCATCTGAGCAGTAGAAAAAGTCCTTAATGTTTTCTGGAAACTGATGATGCCTCAGCCATACCCAATGTGCCATGAACCAATCGTTGCACTGTGTTAGAGCAGGCAGGGCAATCTGCTGTTAGGGCCAACGTGAGCAGACTTGTGAGCAGTTGTCACAAATAGTATTTAATGGCTAAGCTTGGCTGCAGAATTTGGAGTCAGTCGGGACTATGGGACAAGTCCCTCTGGTTACAGATTAATATTGTAATAGTCTCTCCTGCTGGATAACAACACAGCTGAATTCTCAGAAACTGTGCAATAAATGGGAGGGGTCTGTTTGTCTTCATTCCTTCAGGCTGCTCAGAAATGCCATTGTGCGGTGTAGTAGCCTTGCTTTAGGAGCCAGGATTGGTGCCATTTTAAGCTGTTTGGAAATAATTAATACTAAGAAATGAATAGAATTTCAACTGCTTTACAACAGCTATGTTTATCGCACATTTTGAGCCTATATTTTCTGCAAAAGTCCTGTGATACTATCACAAATGCATGTTTTATTGTTTTTTTCAAGATCAATATATTATGAGATGTTTCCAACTGGTTTCCCTTCCATGGGTGATGGAACATTAGATACGATATGAGACTGTTCACTTGTAGATAAATATGAACCCTGTTTGATATTCTGGACAAATCTGCAATTTTAGGAGCCATGCTTCTGGATTTTTTTCATGATTACCAGTGATGTACTGAAAACTTGGCTTACTATTTATAATGGAAAGGTACAAATCTGGTTAGTAACAGACAATTTCAAGTTACAAATAAACATTGATTGACAAGCAGATTTATTTTGCATTAATGTAAAGGTTTCCTAAATGTTATCGATGATAAGTTTATGTATGTAATTTTGCTATTTCCATGACTAGAAAACATCAGTTTGGAACTGTTTTGTGATATTACAGAGAACATATATATCCTGAAAGATATTCTTGTCCAATGACAAGGCCACCTGAATGTTGCTTTTTATATCCCCAAGATTTTGACAACTATTACACATTATTAAGCACATATTTTTTTTCTTGGTAACTGTAACTGAGAACAATTACATATATTTTGTAATTTAATTTACCTTATGCAACATTTATCACTCTAACTGCTTCCTTAACTTTGGTTGCAAAAACTGATGAAACCTACAAGATAAATGAAGACCTCAATATAATAATAATAATAATAATAATAATAATAATAATAATAATCATCATCATCATCTAATGTTGATCTATTTTGCTGCCAGTAGAGACAGAAGACTGTTAGATTGATTAATGGGGCAAAGAAGAAGGAAAATATGCAAAATAAGACAAAACTAATTAAGTAAAATGTTCAGGGAATGAGAAAAGTTTTGCTAAAATAATTTCGGTGATGAAAACTAATCCTTCTAAATTCATGTTCTTTCTTTCCTCTTTTGCTACATCGCTGCCTGAGCAAAACCTTTGCATGCCTGAGAACATCTTTCATGTGTTGTGACAGCTCATCACAATGAGGTGACGTCCGATGTGCTCTGCTGCTGGTTCGGAGTTATTCAGCAGACAGCCCAAGGTGGACAAAATGACCTGAAATCCATTTACGGCTAAAATTATATCAACAAAACCATGTGACTTTCATTGCAAAGGAAAAACTGAATGCAAGTTAGAAGTGCTGGGAACAGACATCGTCATGGCCTCACATCAACTGACAAACACCTGCCATCCATGTTGCACAAGAGCAAGAGCTAATGGGAGTCAAAGGTCATGGGAGACTCAGCTCAGGATGAACTATAAGCCATTGTTGATGCCTGACCCTGAGGGGAGCTCTTCACAGGAAAACTCCCTCACTTTATCTCTGTGAATCTTCTACCAGCTTCTCTGTTAAAGTTTATGTGACTTCTTATGAAAAGAATACATTTTGTCCTTTGTTTCCCATCATGTAGTCTATGCCCTGAATGCAGCACCATGACTTATGCTTTTTTTTTAGTGGTAAAGTCCAGGTAGACAACAGTAAAAAGGAAAAAAAAAATACTCCCACACAAGTTCTCAATTTGCACATCCTGCAATTTGGCACAGGACCTTCATTAAAGTGTGTGGGTGTCTTTTTACATTTATTAGAACAAATAGCCCTGTGTTCTTACACAGTTTTGACCTTTTTGTTTTAAAAAAGAAACAATAAATCCTTACTGCCAAATGCATGGCAAAAGGGTTGCGCAAACGCATCAAAACTAACCAATTTAACTATTCTAATTCTCTTACATTTCAGCATAAGACACCTCATCACCGGCATCTAAGAGCAGGTGTTGAACAAAAACAACACAGGAGAAAAAAGGAGATTCTGGCTTTGAACGGGAAAGAAAAAAAGAATTTAAAATATAGAGGAGGAAAAATTAAAGCAGTTTCCTGAAATGGAATTATTTAAGGTGGATGAGAGGCCCTGAAGCTACAGACTGGCTGCAAAACAGAGATCAGGTGGTTGTTAGATTGATCCAGAGCATCAACAACACCGACAGGTTGAGCTCTAATAATGTTTAACATAGAAAAATATGACGGTGTCTCTATACTGAATGATTATATCCCTTTTAGACAAATATGCAACCTATTTATGCACTGCTGCCAATTAGGACTGTTTAAAATGGTATAGCTTTAAGTGACAGCAGAGGGAGCTATGGCATGACTGTTATTGCAGATGTATATTTTCAGTCTAGTCTTTATGTGTGTCTACCCCCACATACAGCTAAGAGAGGGAGTAGCAATTAATAATTTTAATAATTAAAAAAAAAAGATAGGCTGTCCTTGTGTTACCTCTTATCATTGACATCTAAAAACTAGAACAGCATCGTGCTTGCTCTCTTCTTTCCCCTCTTGGTCTATGTCTCAGTTTTGTTATTGACCCAGTTTACGGCGGCCGTGTGAAGTCTTGCTGCCTGTCATCTTCACATGAGGAAGGGAAGAAGAGGAAGTAGTGGTGGCGGTAGGTTTGGATTTGGCAGGGGTGAAAGAATGCGGGGGTAAAAATGACAAGGTGGGAAAGAAAAGTTGTGCTCTATAAGAAGACCGGGGTGAAGAATTCTGTGACAGCAGCGTGTTTCTTCCACAGATTCTTTTGATTTGAACAGTAATGAGCTGAGAGCCAAAGGCTGCAATCTTGCTCCAGAAACGGTCGACCCCTCCCACCCTGTCCTCTGTTGTTCCTCATAAACTGCCATTTACTGAACTGAAATGCCAGCATCTGCTCACATTTCCCACATCCTCCGCACTTATCTTGTCACTTTACATCTGTAAACAACAAGGGTGAATAGGCTACATCGGAAACAGGATAATATTAGGAAAGGAACCATGACACAGACTTTCTATGGAGTGCAAAGCAGACCAGTGAGAAAAAGCAAGGCATGCTTTGATAAAAGGAGAATAAAAAAAAAAAGATGTGTATCATAGCAACTGGTGTAACCACCCTGCCTCAGGCTAAAGGTGTTTTAATTGAACAATTCCCGCAAAATACAGCATCACAGACCTCATTGTGATGTGTTTACACCTATAAATGCAGAGGAGTTTCTTACATATCGAATTCAGTTGACCTGTTGGAGAGTGTTAACCCTTTATTGGGTAAGTGATTATTTTTTGTCATTTCTGCACACATTACAAGACAGTGAGAGCAACAGTTCCAGTGAATCAACAATCTCAGGTCCAATGTGGTCTACAGGGTCTGCAAGGTCCACTTCTGCATGAACAGTGAGTGTACCTGCTTTGTTAGGTACCATAAAGTAATGGTACTAATGTAAGTAATGATGTTCAAAGGGATAATGTGGATGTCGACAGGTGTCTGGATCAGCACTTATGTTGGTCTAATGTTATAAAAGTGATGTTCTTTTCACCTTACAGTACATGTATTTTTCTTGCATTTTTTAATACCTCTTGGATTTTTAATTTTTTTTTTTGCCACTTACGGGTAAGGAACCAAATATAGTAATTTCACTGACCTTAATTTTCTACCTAACAATAAACATTTTTGGAAAAATTTCATAAAAAGTAATGAAGTCTTGTTATGTCCTCCAATAACACACTAAGGTTGAAATTTTGAATTCCAGAGTATTTCTATGAGTGCCCTATAAAGGGTTAAGGAATTTCCTTTGTGTGCAAATCACTGATTTAAAATGAGAGCGTTAACTAAAGATGTGTGACAGATTTCAGAATATTTATGTGACACTGTTCACAAATCTGCAACATTTGTTTGTTAAAACAATTATTCACGCTCAGCGGTACAATATGCAGTTTCCTTTATAACATTCATTGTGGAAGACTTAGGGAGATTTATGAGGATCTAACTGCAGACATGGAATGTAATATTCATAACAGATGTGAATAAACACCTGAGAATGAGCTGGTCATGTCTACAAAGGGAGAATTTGTCCTTTGTGAGTCTGCTGTGTTGTGGTGCCTTGTTCTACAGTAACATAATTATTCTTCTCTTCTTTTTGGTGAAGTCTGGTGTCAAAGTACTGTATGATATGTTACCATCACCCACTAATGCCTCTTTTCCACTAGTAGTGTCAGCTCATCTCACCTCGGCTTGGTTTTGGCTCCACGTTGTTGCATTTCCACTGTGGGTGTCTCTACGTGGTTTGATTTATCAAGGTAGAGATATTTTGGATTTTTCACAATAGCTTGGCTTTGTGTCCTATGACAGAAGAGGAAAAAAGAGGAAGAAATACCTATATTCGACCCTCACTGGGGAATTTCCAATTTTTTCACTCTATTGTAATTGTGTCCTATGACAGAATGATGTACATGCATATTGACATAACAACCGTCAATCAATCTGTGATGTGATTACATTCCATATATAGGATTAGTTTGGCTAGTTTGACTAGTTTGAAACTTTGGCGAAGGTTGTAGCAGAACTTAAAATAGCATCTGATAGTATGGCGTGGCCCCTGAACAGTGAAATGCTGTGCCTAGTTGAGACGAGTCAGATTAAGACTGTCAGTGTAATACCATCACCCATTAGCTAAACAATAACTACTCATGGAACATGTGCCTCATGTCTGGCACATGTATGTTTACATAGTTATATTTGCACATTTTTATACAACTTTTTAAAATTTTAACTTGTTATATAGTATATCTCTAATTTGCACATATTTCCATCACGCACCATTTTATACATTTTTTTAATATATGTCTGTATTTTATTGTAGTGCTGTTATTAGTTGTATTGTATTGTATTCCATTCTTATAAAAAAAAAAACCCAGAACAGACACCAGTAACATTTGCTCTAATGAGGACTTCTCCAATTTTATGTGTCCACCATAGGGGAGGATGAGGGGAGGGCCATACACACAACACTATGTATTACACATTCACTTCATTTACAGTGCATTTATCATGGAGCTTTACAATAAACAAACATACAGGCAGAAATGTAAAAGTAATCCATAAGTAAGCCATATAAAAAGCTAAACATTAACAATAAATACATAAAATACATATCTGGTATAGGTATATGACACAAATGTCTATCTGGCTTTTAAAAGAATCTTTTGAATCACACAGTGTTCTGTAGTTTAGGTGCTACAAACTGAAAAATCCTGTCATTACAGGTTTTTACAGACCACTTTGCCCTCAGTCCAACAAGACAAGAAAAATAATTCAGGCTGCCCAGAGGGACGGACAAGCGAACAAAAAATGTAATGATGGCTGAAGCTCTTGCCAAGCAGCTATTATCACCACCACCACCTCCTACTGCTTCCGGCTAGAAACTCCATTTGGTGATAAAGAAAAAGAGGTTAACAGTTAACAGTTAACACCGATGTTGCTGCTCACTACTCAAGGCAGTTTGTGGTCAGGGGGGATCAAGTTTGATGCTGAACTCACTGAATTCATCCACAGTGTGTAAGGTTTTGGCTTTTACTGTGAAAGATAAGAGCAGGATGGGGTGGACCTGAAATGTCCTGCAAGAAGTGAATTAGTAGAGAATCTGTTTTCACAACAACTCACAACTGGCGGCTATAGAGACTAGTTATAGAGATTTCTGATGCTAACTGTATCTCTGACAGTGTTACTAGTCGGTTAAAATCTTAACCTTCTCTATTAATTTTTGACTCTTAATCTTAGAAAAATGCTCCTTTAACCCATAAAGATCTAAACATCCACTGGTGACCAAAATCAGTTACTGTTATAAAATTTTAAATACCTGTTGATCCACTAATCTTATCAATCCATGTAAATAATTGTTGTGAAATACAGTTTGTCATCTTTTCATGGCCATCAGATATGACCCATTTGGACGTTCAGAGGCTCCGTAGTGAACGTGGAAACACGATCATCTTCTACAACATTATTTCATCAGTAAAACCCATGGAGTTGGATTAATGACAGTGGATGGACACACTTGATTTATGTTCAGTTAATGATATATTTGACTGAAAAAGTCACTTTTTCTTCAGTTTTCACTGTTTCTGATATAATAACCCTCAACATTAATCTGAGATATTATGGATATCTACATGATCAGTGAATTAAATATAGGAAAATAGGTGATTTTTACTTAAAATGCTAAATACAGAGCATAGTATTATGTCTTTTGGGTACTGCTACTAAAGTAGGACTTGGTCTTTATGGGTTAAAACAAAAACTAAAATGTCTGTGGCTTAAATATACCATATTCTTCCTGTTCCATGGAGCCATTCCGAGAAACACTTAAGCATATAATGATAAGTATGTGTTGAAATTCTGAGATAAGTCAAGAAAGTGAATGTTAGCAGCAGCAGCAAATATCATCAGTCTGATATTTGTCCATTAATCCACTGATGTTTACCTTGATTTAAAACACATAGAAACAGTGTGTTTCTATGTGTGAGATGTGAGATGTTTTACCTAGCCAAAGGTAAAACATCTCACATCTCTTCCAACCTGAAGCTTCATATTTCTTTTTTAATTTGCACAGTAAACGATTTAGTGGGTTATAAGGGTTATGTTCCTAACAATGGCTTAGATGGAGGCAGTTGCCAAGCAACCAGTAGAGACTACAGAAAGTTACTGCTCTGCCCCGAATGTCAGGGCTGTCTATAACAGTCAGAAAGTAAGTAACTAAATAAATAAACCCACTTGGTAATCTGACACAACTTCCACTGCAGGTTCGTGGGGTCTGTGATGACAGTTAAACTACCTCTTTTACAATAGATGAAAGTCAATTTGATGAGAAGCACCAGGGGATGAAGATATGGAGTCTGGGAAATGTATTTTACAAGATCAGGAAGAAGCTTCCACACTGACAATGGTTGAATTCATGCTTTATTCCTAAATAATAAATAATAATAAATAATTGTTGGAAACATTTTAATCTGCACCTAAATCTATCATTGAAAAAAAAATTATTAACCAAAATAAAATAAACGAAGTTTTTCATATACATGAAAGTTAAATAAATAAATAAATCTTAAAAATTAGAAACACAGTAGTAGTAATCCGAGTGGTTAAAGATACACGCAGACGTTAGTCCTTTTTAACTCTTTACTTAAACTTAGTGGTAAGTACACTTCATTCGCTCGCAGGCGACAAAAACACATTCACAAGGCATGACCAGGAAGTCCGACCACATAACTGACGTGGGTCACTGCCAATAAACCCACAAAGGTTCCGGGTACAGCTCGGCCCTTTTAATAAACAGGAGTCCCTCTACAACAACAACAACAACAACAATAACAACAATGTAACACCAACTAAAAGAACTGTAGATGTGCTTTGTTAGCATTTTAAGCCTTGATTTTCACCAAGCCATTTTAATGAAATTTCTTTTTAAAATAATACCAAATTCAGCAGGTCATATTTGATGTCATCCTTTGTCAGCTTCTATAACAGTAATAATCAAAATAACAGAAAAAACTAAACACATGCTACTCAATACCTCAAGATAAAATAAAACGTAGTTATACTCAAATCAAAAACAAAACTGAAGTACTACATAGGATTAAAAACAAATGAAAAGTGTAACACTCCTTACGAATTGAGCATCAAAATGAGTTGCAGTTGCAAATGAAATACAATAAAATGCTATGATATCATGCTTTGCAATTATGCCATGAGGCTAATAATTTGAATATATAGTTTTCAGTTGGAATTCTATATGTAAAATTAAGTGCAGTACTGTTTTGTATTTTAACAGTGTGCTTGTGCTACCTGTGATTCCTCTTATTTGAATGTGCACTGTGTTTTATCTGTCAGTCATATCAGCACACAGTGTGTCTGATCTACATCACAGTCATGATAATGGCTTCCCAAGGTGACCATCGTTGTGGATGAGAAGAGGGGGAGGGTGCACTGCATTTTGCTGCAACTTGCAGCTCCATAGTGAACGTGGAAACAATGTCATCTTCAACAACATTGATTCACGAGTAAAACCCATGGAGTTTGATCAATGGCAGTGGATGGAGACACTTGTTTTTGCATTCAGCTATTGATTTAAATATTGATTACTTGCTGAAAAAGTCACTTTTTCTTCAGTTTTCTCTGTTTCTCATACAGTATAATAACCTTCGAATTTACTCTGAGCTTTTATGAACATCTGCATGATCAGTAAATTAAATCCAAGAAAATACATAATTTTCACTGTAAAAAATGCAAAATACAAATGATAATATTATGAATGGTGAAAAATAACTGAAGAAAGGTTAAATAGAATGAGAAATTCATTTGGGAACTGCCACAAACGTAACACTGGGTCTTTATGGGTTAAAGATGCAGTGCAGGTTTCATTCAGTCATTCTAATTGGGCTACCTTATCACGCTAAACGATGAATAGCCATTTAATTCTTTTTTTGTGCTTTAAGTACTGGGCACATTCTTCTTGTATCTTAAAAAAGAGTTATAAATGAATACATAAATAAATATGGAGTGAATGTGATTGATTTTCATAATTGAAGCAGAGGTAAGTCTGTATAAAAACAAATACAGCGCCCTTAAAGATGTTCTTCTGCTAGGTATGTTATTTAACACATCAATGCCACTATATTTTTTGCTCCCTAACATTTATTTGATACAGTTACTTGTGTCTTCATATAAAGAAATAATGTATGTACATGATCGGGTTCTGTGCTGCTCTATTAATCAACTCATTAGTGTACAAATGGACTCCACATTGATGAAGTACAATATTAAAATGCTCTTAGTGTAAATAACATTTTGAGCTGGGACTTTTACTTACTTCCATTTCCATTTGTACACTGTCTTATTTCTATTTAAAGGATCTGAATACTTTCCCACATCTGCCAGATTCAAACAGAAGAGTTTTCTTTTTTGCTTCACTGGTCTGTTCATCTCAGTTTCTGCGTGCAGTGTTTAGATGGCAGACGAGTCAGTACGAATGTAGATGTTGTGACAGTTCATAATGAATTTTTCAAAGTTTGGGGCCCGGGGACATTTCAATTTGTCTTTTTGGGTCTTGAGTTGACAAAGTTTGGCAGCTTCTTCTCTAATAAGTCTGGTACTGTGCAAACTGCACTGACTTACAAATAAAATTCTAATTATGATCCAAATGTGATAATATGAATGATGGTATTTTTCTTCCATAGTCAGCTCTTTGCTCTGTCCAGATACAATGGCATACATCCAGTACAGACTGATTAAGATTCATTGCAAGGATGAGACAAGCTGTAAAAAAGAAAACGTAAACTTTGAAAGAAAGATTTTTCTGGGTCATTGGCCGACCTGAAACAGCGCATGACTAATTGTTGTGGAAATAGAACCCATTGCAATTTGAAACCCCAGCATAGTTTTTGTGGCGACCATTATCTGCTTATGATCCCCTTGGAGAAGTGTACCAATTTCACAGCGGTGTTTTCAAAGAGTAAAGCAATCTAGCCAAAAATTATTTATTTATTTAATGACAGTCCTCTGCTTTCAGCTGATGCCAAAGTGGCACCCTGCTGTCATTTTGACATCTCTATTTGTTGCTGACCATTTTCCCGTCTGTCTCGCAAGCTTCAAGCTTCAAGCAAGAGCTTCACTTTTAATTCAGTAATTCATCTGACAATCTAAAAAAAAAAAAAAAAAAACTCCTGTCATATCGATTCCTGGTTTCAATAATCTGACGATGAAGACGGTTGCTTTTCAAGAAAGGCCTTGAAACGGTCCAGTGTAATTTCATTCGAGGGCTCATCCAATTCCTAAAATTAGTTTTGTGTAAAATATTCTAAGCTGCCTTTCACAGCACTCACATAACTACATTTAACCCATAAAGACCCAGTGCTACTTTTGTGGAAGCTCCCCAAGAGATTTTTCTCTGTATTTCATCTTTCTTAAGTGATTTATCACCATTTATTGTAATACACTGCCCGGTCAAAAAACAAGCTGCACATGTAATATTTGACTGCACAACCTTTGGTTTTCATTCCAGGAGACATTCACTGTGACATGTTTTTTTGCCACATAAGGCTTATGTAGTGTCACAATAAGGTTCATAATATTCTTTCCATCCATAGCTGCATTATAATAATAATAATAATAATAATAATGGATTAGATTTATATGGCGCTTTTCTATTAACGCATACTCAAAGCGCGTACAATGGATCCATTATTCTTTCACTCTCACATTCTCCCTCTGGT
>JAPQRQ010000013.1:12215200-12239315 GCA_037367365.1 Apogon talboti | reverse complement strand
TGTCCATCCACTGTCATTGATCCAACTCCATGGGTTTTACTGGTGAATCAATGTTGTAGAAGATGACGGTTTTTCCATGGTAACTACAGAGCCTCTGAACGTCCAAGTGGGTCATATCTGATGACCATGAAAAGATGACAAACTGTATTTTACACCAATTAATTACATGTATTGATAGGATTAGTGGATTAACAGGTATTGAACTTTTTCTATCAGTAAATAATTTTGGTCGCCAGTGGATGTTTGGGTCTTTATGGGTTAATGGCTTTTTTGGGTTATCACCACAGATTTGTTGAGAAACATGAAACTAATAAGATCTCCGACCTGAAGAGTACCAGAGGCGTACTCTTTTATACTTTCCAAGTAGGAAATCCATGCATGCATAAGTAAAATATCACACAATCCCCCCAACCAAATCTGTTTTGAGAATCGATAACAAAGGTGGAATCGCATATGCAATTTTAAATTTCAACCGCAGACCTTGGCACACATCACTTCACGGCCCTCTAATCAGAATTAAATTGAATGGAGTGTTTGTTTTCTTTAAACTATGGCTCCTCTATTTTCAGAACCACACAACGATGAAATTATAACATCTGCTTTACAGGCATCTGATTTTCTGCCTGGGTGGATTCGACAGAAAAACAGCTCAGAAAACCTGAGGAGCATCAAGCCAGAGCGGGTCTGGATGATACAAATGATGCGTGTGAGTGAGACCAGATCAGTGACCTCTGCACAGCCGTTGGCCTATAGAAGCTTTCATCTCTGAGAAAAGGTAGAGGAGGCCCAGGCATGCGTCACACAGATAAGCTTCCGCAATTCAGCCTGCCCTCCCCTCTCCATCGTTACTCACCTCCATCTGATCCCAGTTTTATCCTTGTCCTTTGTCTGCCTCCTCTCACTCCTTCCACTTTCTTTCCGAAGCCCAAGTATAAGCCTAGATAGGACAGAGCGATATGAGTTGAATAAACCACATGACTTTTTTTTTCTTCATCTTTTTCAAAAACATTTCTCGCCTCTTATTCTCCCTCCTTTAGGCTAGCTCACTATCTCCCCATTTTCTCTCTTTCTCCTTGAGCAATTCGATCGGGGCGGCTAAAAAAAGGTTTCTATAATAGAATATTTAATCCACCAAGCAAAACATAGCGAAATTAAAAGCCTGGCCTCACACATGGAACAGCAGAGTGATCTCGTGTCAGTCTCTGCTATTAATTTTCTTCCACGCTCACTCTCTCCGTCTAAAGGAGACGACTTGTGTTTGTTCTATTGGTTGGAAATGCAAGGTCCAGCGATATCGATCACCACGTGAAATCACCAGATTTTCTCAAGCTGCATTGTTGCTTGCAAAATCAAAATACTTTAGTGTGTAAAAATCCAAACCCACTAGGCACTAGAATCAATAAAGGGGCTCACAAACTGGTGGTAGAGCTTTATTATTATTATTATTATTATTATTATTATTATTTTACAATCAGGCAAGATTCCAGGCTATACTTTTGTCTATGAAGGACATCATATGGAATTTGCTTGAATTAATAGAGTTTACCATGTTTCTCATGAGGAATGACAAGAAACCCATTACATCCCACAGGGAGGTTATATAATGACTTTATTCTGTTTTGTTGTCTGGGGAAAACACAAAGGCCTGCAGTGAGTCAAGTCTTATAAAATGACTGAAGCTATCAGTGTTACATTGAAAGTGCATATCTGTAAAGAAAAATCCATGTTCAGAGAAGTGAGATTGAATGATTTTTACAGTGAATAGCACATAGCGGAATACAGAAAATGCAGCAATGTCCAGAATTAAATCCACACATAAGGTTATGCAACACTCAAACAGCATAACATCTGCAGAGAAAAAAACAGAAGAAAAAAAAACATCTTCGGTGTGCAGCGTTGATAAAAAAAACATGACTATCAAATCTCAATTCACATGCCTCATTCATAACTCATTGGTTTAAAAAAAAAAACAAAAAAAAACAACACACCAAAAACAACTGAAAGCCTTCCAGCACATGGAGCCTGTCAGGGACTAACAAGTGACACATTTAAGGACTGAAAATTTGGTTCTGAAAGCAGAATTAAGAACAGAGCAAGAGTTCGTGTGTTAGTGAGACGCTGAAAAGAAAACGCAGCTGCATATTTTTAGCTCATATTCATGAGAGCAGGGTTTGTGACGAAAGTGGTCTTTTGTTCCATACTTTGTTCCATCACTTAAAGACACCTCCTGTGTGGGTGTAGGGTGGTAATTTTCAGACTAATAATACAAAAAAAAAAAAACACACAATGTTTTATAACCTGTCGTGATCTGCTCTGATGAAGACACAAAGTGGCTGTTTGCCACACAGACAAAAATATATTTTTTTGTACAAACCTTGCAGCCAACTCTCAAGATTCCTACTTTAGCCAAGGGTTAAAACACACGCAAAAGCGAAATTCATGTTGCAAGGTTTTAGCTTTATACTCTGAAACTGTTCCTTCATAATGTATTATATCTGCACTCAGAGGCAAATGACTCACCTCACTCATTGTGGAAATGCACTCCATACTTGTTGACCGCAGTCAAATTTTATGGCAATGAATAGGTTAAGTGCTGCCAAAGAGGCAATGACATCAGTGCCCTCCTACTTAGAAGGGAGACAGACCATTTGGATTTATACACTGGACACACTGGCACCAAAGGGACTTAATGAGGGCTTTGACATTTGTCCCTCTCTCTAATAATTATGCTGTTAGAGAATCTTGGGCTTGGCTCTAACCTTTCTTCTAATTGAACTGTATGCTCGTCCATCAGTGGGGTTTGTACTGTATAATGTATCTGACCTTACAGGTTATAATTTCATGGACAGAGACAAAAGTGGTAACAGAAGGTAGAGAAGGTTATCCCAAGATTTGGTTTAGAGAACATGTCTCACATTTCACATAAGTTTTTTTTTTTTTTTTTAACTAGTTCGTCAACTGTACACCTTCCTTACGTCTTTCTGTAGTGTTTTCAGATGTACTTATGAAAGCCTGTGATGTGATCTGAATTTAGGCAAAACCGCCTTCATTTAAAGCTGCTTGATAGTTTTTAGCATCACTGGGTAAAAATTCCATAATTATCTTTCACCGGCTTCTAATTCATGTGGTGTAAGAGGATCTGAAACTTTTGCAGCATTTGATTTGGACTGAGAGGAGAAAGCTACAGAAAGATGGTGTGCATTTGTATAATTCTGGTGTATTTTTTTACCCCCTCATTTCAGCTCCTGCAGTTTTAATCATCTTTTGACTCAGTTACACAGCTTTTAGTAGAGCTACACCATCAATTTTCAATGGAGAACTGTTCTAATGTCCAGATTTCCTCTGAGGATGGTGTCCTATCTTTGGAGAATTTTCAAGAATGCTCCTGTGGCTCCTTTGCAATCCTCAGCAATGTTTCAGCTTACAAAATCCTCTGTGCAAGTTTAAAAAAAAAAAACAACAACAAAAAAACAGCCACTAAATGAAAAAGAGCAACCGCAAATAAATCCTTATAGAAGAACATTAAAGAGCCGATCGCTTTGCAAAATCCATTTATATACTATTAGGTGATCTTATTGTGTGGAGTTTATTTACTTTACACAGCACATTTTACACACAGAGGCACAATGCACTTCTAAATGGAACATCCAGAAGAAAAGAAAACCACAGGTAAACAGAAATATAGAGAAAAGAAAACACAGAATACAGGAAATCATAAGAGAGTGATACAGGTAAAAATTACTGAAATTATTAAAATTAGTTAATTTAATAACAGTAAGTCATATACTGTAGTAACAATTCATTAGTTCCATCATAGCCGTGTGAAAAGAGAAATATTTTTGTTAGATTAGGAAAAAAAAAGCAAAGAAAAACTTTTCTGCTCTTGCTAGACTACTCCATTTATGAGTGCTGATCAATACAAAAGGACTCTTACCTACAAAGGAAGGAAGTGGCTACCATAAAGGATGCTTGCGATAAGAACCATAACATTTCCTGCAGTCCATATGTAATCAGATAACACACCAATGTCCATTTTCTTAATTGCAAGATGTAACCCATTATTAACTGCTTGCCAGCCCTTTGTGTTGTGGCACACTTCAACAAATATAAACCAGGGTGAACAAAAAACACCCATACTGATGAAAGTGGAAGAAGTATCCAAATGCTTTACTTACTTACTACATATTACAAGTACAGGTTCTGCATTAAAAAGTTTGACTGGAGTCGCAAGCGTATTTAAAGTATTGAGGTAAAATAGGCCTACTTATTATGCACTAAAATGGTTCCAGTCAGTGTTTTAGTATGATGTGTAAGGATAATATTAATGCCGAATTCATGCAGCAGCATATGTAGCATCATATTCAATAAGATCTTCACATGTTTCTAGTTTTGCTGTCCTGTGAGAACCATGTATCTCTTAAAAATCCACTTTTCATAAGCTCAGAAAAACAGGGATGTGTTCAGTTTTGCAACAATGCATCGTTCAGCTGATCCAAGAGTCTTTGTGTAGATTAAGAAGGAGGAGAATTTTCACAACCCACAAAGGAAAACTTAATCCCTGTGTCCATTTGTCATGAACATTCAAAACAACACAAATTATGTGATTTACGCTGACCAGGAAAGGGATGAAACATTTTGAACTATCACACATATTTGGCTTGAGATACATTTGGGTGGAAATATAAAGTGCATTAAATTCAACACACATAGCGCCAACTTGCACTTAGTCCCACCACTGGCCTGAAATTTATACTGTATATGTTTGCCATAACATAACATAACAAAATCCAAACTCTCTGAATGTACAAGTATTACTTTCAAAGGTTTAACCAAAGATCCTTAGACTTAAGATGAAAAATTCCAATCTGGTCAGTTTCCAACCAATAGGCTGAAGCTTCAATCACATGTACCTCTGTGAGCCAATCATATCACTTTCCTAATGTTACCGTCTGCTAAACTTTACACTGGTTGTCTTGTGGTTCAGTAAAGTGAAATTCTTAGTTGTAATGAGAGAAATTAATGACATATTTGTTAAGTTTGTTAAATTAGCGTTTGGTTTTGAGAAGAAAAAAGTGATATAAAAATACATTTACGTTTGGTTCATGTTTCAGCTACATGACAGACTGTAGAGCTATGGTAAATGACCTTCACCTGTTGCAACACAATCACACTGTATCCCAAATTGATCTTTTTATGTATTTTTTTTTATTATTATTATTGGGGCATGCTATCAATTGCTAGCTTAACAATAAGATGTTAGCGATCTTATTTTACATAATAGTTGTTTATTCAGGAAAATGGAGCCCCTTCTCACTCCATTCATACAGAGCAGACTCTGGTCTCCCTTTGAAGACCCGAAGGCCATGATGTGGTTACATCTGAAGACTGGAATCTCTTCCATCTTTTGTCAGGATATTGTCTGTTTAACTGCTAGGCACAGGATGTTTCCTACTCTTCTAAGACTCAATTTTTACTGTATGTGCAAAGATAACTTCAAGTTTCAGTGCTGCACTAGTAAAATTTGCATACTTGATCAGAGTTGGCTCTAATATTTTTGAGATGTGCCAAATCATGCTGGAAGGTTCAGATCATCAGCTACAATCTGGGAGCAGTGGAGGGATTTCACCCTATGGATAGTCTAGTGAATGTGAAAATAGCCTGATGGAATCATCAAACATTCTGCACAGTGTAGCTCCAACAGCTTAGTGGAAGATCATGAAAAAAATGTTTTTTATAAGGAGGGGGCTTTAATAATTTGGATCAAGTACATAAATAAATAAATAAATACCAGTGAAGCTAGTGAATAAAAATGCAAAATATAAACAGCTTGATAGACAGGAGAAATGTTTACTAAAATCCCAAAATGTCTAGAACTAGAAAAAAAAAACATAGCTGGAGTGGAAATAAAATGTCCAAGCTGTCAAACAAGGGGTCTCTAGACCACGCCTGAGACAGCCTGCTACCATGTGTAACAGCAACAAACTGTCACTGTAATCTTATCTGTCGAAATGTTGCTGCATCAGTGTCCCCCAGACAAACCCCGGCCAATTTATTTCTCCTCACCAAATGAAGTTATTCCAAATGTGAAAAGAAAGACGAATTCCCATGTGTTTCGGATAACAGAAATTCTCTCGTTTACCTCTTGAAGCGAGAAGAAAAACGTGATGAAGCCTGGCTGCAAGGAGCAACACATACATCACACAATGCAGCCACTTAGAGCAAAACACACATAGCGCGGTCTGCTCATTAACCTTTGGACAGGCATGTGGACGTGCGTGTTTGTCGGTCGTCCTGCTGTGACAGATGAAGCTGAGGATGATAGAGGGTGCCCGTCTCCTCAAACACAGAGCAATCCAGCCATGCACACACACATCCATCCCAGGTTATTGTAATGATCCATGGCTTTGTGGGGTTGTTTTACTTAAGTTGCGTGCTATCTGCGGACCTCTTGCTGCTTTCATATGTGCTCACTCACAGCTGGACAGCAATTCAGTGGTATAAAACAATTTTTTTTCTCCACTGTTTTTTCTGCAAATGCGCTTGACAACAACATTTACCATAAAACAGCTTTCCATCAGATGTAAAGGATTTCTATATGTGTTAGGGAGACTGTGTTGATGTTTTTACATCACAAAGTGCTCGTCAGGGAAACTGAGGACACTGAACGTAATTAACAACAGAAGCAGAAGAAGGAAAAAAAAAAAAAAGTGTGCCAGTGCACTGATACGTGGGTGGCTTGCACTACCATTGTGTTTTTCCCATTGTAAATCCATTCTAGCGTGTGTTTTTTTCTCTTTTTTTTTCTGCACTCCTTTTCTTGCAGACTAATGTACATAAACAACACAAGACAAATCACCAGAGAGGCTGAAAGAAAATGGAAGCAGCGGTTCTTGCACTAATGTTGCCTGGCAACCAGACCAAGGTGATTTAGTAATTGAACACATTCCCTGAATATTTGTCTTAAAAGTGACATTTCCAATGTTGAAACTGGTAAATGCCTAGCAGACTGTATCAGGTGCAAACATTTCTAAATCTTGAAACAGATTAACTCAAGTGTTGTGGGTGGTAAACTTATTACACCACCCCCCCACCCCCACCCAAAGAATGTAATTCACCCCAAACACCTGTGGAATGACTGTCCAGCAACAGAAAGTGTGAATGAATACAACTATATAACCTTACATAACTCCTTAGTATAGTGCTGAGAAACGTGGGAAATTGGGTTTTGATACCCTGAAAGGGAGAGGCATTATTAAGGGGTAGCCACAGCCTAGAGCGGGGGTGTCAAACATATGGCCCGCAGGCCAAAACTGGCTCACCAAAGTGGCCAATCCGGCCCACGGGATAAATTTGTCAAATGCAAAAATTGCACTAAAGTTAGGCTATTGTCAATGAAGGGTGTCAAACAGTCATTTTAGTTCAGAGGCCACATGCAGGCCAATTTATTCTAATGTGAATAACCTGAACAAATTTAAAAAACCTGAAATGTCTTGAGAGATGTAAGAGCAATTTTATCAATATTCTGCCTGTTACTAAATATTTTGTGTATTTGTAAACACTGCTATCTGATAGTTATAATGCACATGTGTAAATGAGAAGCTGAAGCATTATATTGTTAAAATTGCACTTATTTTTCTTAAGACACTTCAGGTTGTGCGTGGTTGTTCATGTTATAGGTCATTACTTTACTGGGCTGGCCCACTTGAGATCATATTGGGCTGTGTGTGACCCCTGAACTAAAATGAGTTTGACACTCCTGGCCTAGAGAATTAGAGAATTCGAATGTGACTGAAGGGTCAATGGTTTGACCAGCAGACAAATTATTGGCTGATGTGCCCTTGAGCAAGGCACTTGAGCAAGGCCCCCCATTTGCTCCCCAGGCGCCTAATATAGCAGCCCACTGTTCCTTGTCCTACTAGTCCTGCTAGTGATGGGGCAAAAGCAGAGAATGAATCTGTGTGATGCATATCTGTATGTAAAATATACTGACAAAGATTCTTAATTCTAAAAATGAAAAGAACATTCTTCTTAAATCTCCTCTCAAAAGGGAAAAGAGAGTTTGCAGCTGTCTGTCAGAACTTTTATTAATGACAGAAAGTGAAAGATTTGGCGGTACCTCTAATGCATGGTAGAACATTTCACCTTTTAAAGTCTTATTAAGCGTTAAATCTTTAGAATATACAGTATCTTAAAGTCTAGGGATATCGTTTATTTAATGCTGTATATTTTAGGAGCCATCTTCTATTTGAGCAGCTGAGATACACAGTACATATACTCCAGGAAACAATAAAATATAACCTAAATGAAACCAGCGGGGAAGTGACAGTGTTTCATCAAATTGCACCATCCTGCAATCACGAGGCAGCCTTTAAGTTACCTTCCTGCTTCTGTCAAAGCCAGCGTTTGAGGTAAAGCTGAAGATGTATTCCTATATGATAATTTTCCTATGACTTTGAAACATAGGGAGCCCCTGGGAAGCTTGGTTTACTCTATGAAACTGAGCTCAAGCACACATAACTGTACTGTAAGTGGCTAAAGATTGTGTTGTTGAGATTGTGTCATGTTGAATTGTTTTTGAGGAATGATAGATGGCAGGCTTTTATCTATTTCCGGGTTGTCATGTTGGAGAAAGAATATATGGTTATATAAGCTAACTTATTTTCACAGTGTAGTGATACCGATAGCACAGAAGGGTGATTAAAGCTACAATATGCAGAATTTCTATATTAAAGCATATTCAAATGACTAACTTACTTACATGCTATCTATTATTAGGTGTAAAAGAAGTGAATGCTGTATTGAACCCTTAGCTGTTGACATGGTGGCTATTTGGAGCCAGAAATGATGAGATTCGGACAAAAGGATGGGGCTGAGGAAGCACAGGATTTACATGTTAAGCTAAAAACACTACTAAAATGCTAATTCTTTAATTGTCTAATTAGTTTAACCTCTAAACCTAAATATACTAGAGCTGTTTGTATGGAAAAAAAGTGTTTTATTATATACATAGAAGCTGTAAAAATCTGACTTTGCAGGTAAGCCAGTTGTCAATCAAATCATTAAAACTCTGACTGAGGAATATTTTACAAAATGACCATTATATGGCCTGAATAAAAGATAATGAGACAATAGTGACTAGTAGGGAATAAAGAAAATTGTGATTTGAGCCATTACCTGTGGACCTCAGATAATTGCAGGGGATGTCTGTGATGTTACTCCTGGATGAATCTGCCATGTCTGTAGTTCACAGAAAAAAAACTACCCTATTTCAGCAATAATAATAATAATAATTAGTCCAGTGTGAATCAGCATCTTTGTGATTTGCAATATTTTGTTTCTGCCATGTGTTTATTCAACCTATTTCCTAAGCTACGACTACAGAGGCTGGCTGGTGATGATAAATAAACATTTTTGAGTGTTCTGAGTGTAAATTCAGGAGGCTCATGACATGATATGGCATGGGTATTCACAGAAATAGCAAAGTTATATCCATCAGAAAAGTGACATTTTAAAAAATGATGAGTTGGATGACATTCATGACAGCTACAGTTAGGAATATTTTTCTATTTTTTATCATTCACCACCTATCTGTAAGTGATAAGGCTTGACATCAGAACCGTGGAATAAAGTTGTATGTAAAATGCAAATTTCAGACTTTTCTTAGCCCTTGGAACTTAATTTCCATATCACTGGAGGTCCACAGGTTATACTAGTCCTATCTAAACAGGGATTTAGTATCAGCAGACCTTAGAGGTTTTAACATTTCTGCATTGACTTTACTTTCTTGTAGCCCCTAACACAAAACAAGAAACACATTATCTCATCTCTAAACATGATTTCTTCCCTGATTTTCTTTGTGGGTGGTGGCAAAATCCCATATTGCTTCACAACATCATCTACAGTAGATCTCTTATTTTGTAGTCCAGTTGTCAAGCATCACAATTATGGACTAAATGTTCAGATTTTTTAACGTCAACTTCTATTGAATATACTATATACTTGTACTGTCTGTGCCAATATTTAGTGTCACACAATCTCAAAAAAAAAAGACATCAAGTTTAACAGATAAGCATAAAGACCTAAACATCCACCACCAACCAAAACCATCTACTGATGCAAACTGTTTAACACCTGTTAATCCACTAATCCTATCAATACATGTAAATAATTGGTGTAAAATACAGTTTGTCATCTTTGCATGGTCATCATGGACATTCAGAGGCTACATAGTAAATGTGGAAACACCATCTTCTTCTACAACATTGGTTCACCAGTAAAACCCATGGAGGTGGATCAATGACAGTGTTGGAGATGCATTGTTTATGTTGAGTTAATCATATATTTTACTGAAAATGTCACTTTTTCTGCAGTTTTCTCTGCTTTTGATATAACCCTCAAATTTAATCTGTGCCTTTATGAACATCCACATGACCAGTAAATTAAATATAAGAACAATACCTGATTTATACTGATAAGATACAAAATACAGAGGATAATATTATAAATAAATGGTGATAAATCACTTAAGGGAGGTTAGATATAGATATATTTCATTTGGGACCTGACATAAAAGTGGCGCTGGGTCTTTACGGGTTAAAGTAGACAATATTCTGAAAATTATTAAGTGTCAAGGTTTTATTCGTAGATCTCATTCTGATATTAACAAAAGTAACTTTAAATCATGGTCTTCATGAATGCAAGATAATATATTGCTAGGGATGGTATGTTATTGTGGGGAATTTAATTGCCTTGGTGGGGGCTTGGATTTTCTATAGCTTTGAGAATGTGTATACTGTTTATTTAATTTACAATAGAAATAAGGAGAAAAACCACATTCCCTAAACTGCTCATTATGTAACCTGTGACTGTGGACAGTGCTGACAGTTTGTAATTCTTTTTATTACAATGCTTAATTGCTTCTCAACTAATTGTTACGCAGCTAAAAAGGAGAAGACAGCTTCTATCCAAAAGCCAGGGTGTAACACAGATGCATCAGAGACAACACACGCCACCTTTAAGGTTATGGAGATAGAAGAAATCAATAGAATCAATGGAAACTTCTCAAGGGTATAAGAAATGTGTGGGTGTATGCAGAACATGTGAGTTATTAACATTGCTGTCAGCTCAGAAATGCAAAATAATAGCAAGACCAAAACAAAATGACTGATTTCACACATTAGATGGGAAATTACAGTGTGTCAGACAGACAAGAGGGAAAATATAAATAAATAAGCTCCTTGTATTTCCTCTGGTGGGGAGATGCTTTGCGCAGTTCTGCAGTTTACCACCAGGTGACACTGTTAACTCACAGCAACCCTCCCCCATAACAGTCAGAGCAAATCCCTCCCCCTTCTGCTTCTGTCTCTCCCCCTACTCTCCCCTCATGCTTCCCTTCCTCTCTCTCTCTCTCAATCCCTTCCTTCTTTTCCTCTAAAACAAAGTAATTGCCTGCAGCACAGTTCAGAGTCTCCTAGTCTGTCTGACGCAGATCAGGCTCCAGCCAGTCAATCATTATTCTCCACCACAACAGTGAATACCCTGTGTGGTTCAACGAGTCACCGAAACCTACTATTGACACTCAGACATGTGGGTGCTGCTCTGTGTGCATATAGGTGTGTACGCCTTTGCACACATCATGCTTATCGTCATGCTGCATTAGTGCATGCACATGTCTGGTATTGACTTCTGGGTGTTGTTGAGGCTAGTTTTAGCAAAGGCAAAAGGAGTTAGGAATAATATTTATTCACAACTGTGTGTGCATGTGTCAGACACACAAGAATAGTGACATGCATTAATCTCCTCCTAGTATTCATGTGCCACTCCGACATCTATAATTCAAAAGCAGCCAGTCAGAGGTCTTAGTGAAGGCTACGTGCAAAGAAAGCTGAAATTGTATTTTTATTGACATATTCTTATTTATGCATTTAATTTGTTTTGTGTCCATCTTATGAATGACTGTGGAATCTGTGTAAAAGGACTTCCTGTGTCCATGTGTGTAAAATGCAAAGGTCTGTGGAATAAGAGAGAGAAAATTCTGCTCTCTTGATTTTCTAATAGCTGTAGGTTTGACCAAAGTGCTATAAGAATGTTATTGCTGTGCAATTTGATACCCACATCTCTTTCTGCTGACGGTTGAAAAAGCACAGCTGAGAAAGACAGAGACAGAAAAATGAAAGGGTGTGAAAGCGACAGAGTCAGAATTTAGTTAAGCCATTTATTAACCAGTGCTGCTGAGAGGAAGACAATCTCTTTTTCAAGGTAAGACCTGGCCAAGAAGACAGCAAATGATAACCAAAGCACTAAATCCTGTGAGTATCCTAAAGGGAGCGTTTACGCTTTCTGTGAAGGAGACTGACAAGCGCAAATCCATGTGAAAGCTCTGATCTCATATGGATTCCCTCGGTTTAATCTTGCCTGAATCATGATTGGAAGGGGAGATGTGAAATAAAGGAGGAAGTGCCCCTAATGCCTCACTACAAATCCACCTGTGAGCGAATGTGAAAGATGGTCAGTGTGTCTAAGCCAGGACCGGATGGCTTAATAATCTCCAAGTGCTATGTACACATAATCTAAAATGTCAGGATTGTGATGGAGCATGCAACGGAGCAATGCCATCAAATGCAGAGAAGAAGAAAGATGTATGGGGGTGGGGGGGCTGAAGGGTGTTTTCAGATTTAGAGACCTTGCTGCTGAACACTGCTGTCAGAGAGAGAGAGAGAGAGAGAGAGAGAGAGAGAGAGAGAGAGAGAGAGAGAGAGAGACACAGAGAGAGAGAGAGAGAGAGAGAGAGAGAGAGAGAGAGAGAGAGAGAGAGAGAGAGAGAGAGAGAGAGAGAGAGAGAAAGAGAGAGAGAGAGACAAAGAGAGAGAGAGAGACAGAGAGACAGAGAGAGAGACAGAGAGAGAGAGAAAGAGAGAGAGCGAGACAAAGAGAGAGAGAGAGAGACAGAGAGATAGAGAGACAGAGAGAGAGACAGAGAGAGAGAGAGAGCGAGACAAAGAGAGAGAGAGAGAGACAGAGAGGTAGAGAGACAGAGAGAGAGACAGAGACAGAGAGAGAGAGACAGAGAGAGAGAGAGAGATAGAGAGACAGAGAGAGAGACAAAGAGAAAGTGAGAGAGAGACAGAGAGAGAGAGAGAGAGAGAGAGTAGCAGAGAGAGGCTGAATTAACACTGAGAGCAGCAGCATCCTCAAACAGCTTGAGTGATTCTGATCCAGCAGCCTTATCACTGTGCCATAACGCTGCCAATCCACTTTGAAACCAGCTCTGCTGAGCTCTCACGCCTCCTTCCCAAATCATCTCGGGTCATGACTTTCTGCTCCCTCCTTTTGAATGCGCAGCATTATTTTCTGCAAAGCACCAGCCCTACAAGTCAAGGCATTATCAATGTTTCTGCTAAATGTGCCATGTCTACAGGGGTTACACGCTGGAAAGTACAACTTCCTAAACTATACATCTTACTGAATTGATTCAGTAAGATGTATAAAAAAAAGAGCAAATAATGAACTTTTTCTGGTTTTTATTATTTAATTAGATATTAAGAATAATCAAAACACTGAATTTAACAACATTCACTACCACAACATTCAGCTATGCAATCTACCACTACAACATAAAGTGCAATTACTATAACATAATGCGCAATAATCCATTTACAGTTTATTTATCATTATTAACTGCACTTTGCTCTGTTGTTTTCTATTTTCTCTATTTTAAATGTGTGTGTGTTTTTAAATATTCATTTCACTATGGATCCTGTTGATTGTAATTTCGTTCATCCTCCCTATATTGAATGACAATAAAGAATATTGAATCTTGAACATAAACAAATTCAAAGATTAAAAAGTCATAGTGCTCCAGAGGTTAAAGGACTGTTGGCATTAGGCAATGATAATATAAGGTGATATGGTGTTAAGAGTACTTCAAAACATCAGACGGCCATCAAACAAGCACAGATACATCATCTTCTTTGACAAATATCCATGACTGTACATATTTTTTTATTTATATATATTTTTTTTTTTCACAGAAAGACGGACTAAACAGAGGCAGAAGTATCCAATCATCAAAATGTATGTTGCAGTGAAACCTTGAGAAATTCCTTCAAACTTTCCTTCAGCATTCAGTTTGACTTTTGGGAGATTTAAGAGGGACCTGTTTGCAGAAATGTAAAATGAGGTTAATTTTTAATTTCTGTTTTTGCCAGTCCAATCTGAGGTAGGTTATTAAGCCAATTTGGTTTATGCAAATCAGCTGAAGTTGATAAGGGTCCCCAGCAAACTATGCTGATGGAAGTGTTAAATTCTGACTTGGTTGGCATTAGTAATACGCAAACTGCTGTGATTGCATTATTATGTATGCTATAGACCAGTGGTTCTCAAACTTTTTACAGTGGAGTACTCTCTGAAATATACTTTTTATCCACATACCCACAACTCTCACTTCAGCATTTGTGATTGACAAAAATTAGGAAAAATTAGTTCCTGTGCCAAAGGTGTCTGTTTCAATTTTCAAAACTTTGTAAACAAACAACATATATTTAACTCTAATATATAAAAATAACAAATAACAACTACATTTTTCTTTCTCTTTCACTGATAAGAAAAATAAATAAATTGGTCATTACTTAATAAATGAATCTTTCATTAAGAAAAAATAATTACTTCATTACTCAAATAAAGTTATTTTGAATAATATAAAATAGAAATGTTCTTAAAATGTTACCAAAGCTTAAACAAGATGATTGATAATAATACTGTTATATGAATGGATTTATTGTGTTTTATATTTCAGCATTAATTGTCATTATTTATTTTGTATTCAGTATATGATGACTTACTCAATGTATTTTTCCCCAAAAATATTCAAGTATCCCCTGGGCTTCTTCCCCCATCTGAAAAAGACTCTTATAGACAGACTAATGAAGTAGCTAGTGTGTGATAAGGCAGGCACAGTTGTACACCTAACAAGTGGCCAACGTTACGAGGAGTAAAGTAAAGGAAATTCATGTTGTTTGAGTGAAGATGAGAAGAGACATGGTAGATGTCCTCTCAAAGAAAAGACCAAAAATGCTGCAATGTGTCAGTTTTGATGAAAGACATGATTTAAAAAGCAGAGACAAGGAAACATGTAAACAGAGAGAAAGTCATGGCAGCACTGATTATGATGCTGCGTGCCTTTCATAGTCAGAGGCATGTTAGTGCCTCAACAACTGACAACAACTGAATAGTATTAATTATGAGTAACTCTGCAGCCTAATTATGTCGTTCTATAGTAACTAGAATAGACTCCTCTTCTTTTTTTCTGGTTTATGATGGGTAGCTTCCAGTATTAATGTGCATTACCATAACATACATACCATATAATGAGCTATTCGTTTCTTAACCAGACATCCCAACATCACATACATTGATCCTTTAAAGCTTTAATTCATGCAGAGCCCAAAAGACAGTCCTCTGTAGTCTTTCACTACATTTATTCTCTTTCTCTGTAAAACAAA
This sequence comes from Apogon talboti, assembly GCA_037367365.1. Taxonomy (NCBI): domain Eukaryota; kingdom Metazoa; phylum Chordata; class Actinopteri; order Kurtiformes; family Apogonidae; genus Apogon; species Apogon talboti. The sequence continues at coordinate 12,223,815 of JAPQRQ010000013.1, read as the reverse complement.
TGAAGGCATAAAAATGGCTCCAGACTAGTGTTAAAAAAATTAAACGTATTGAAAAATACATAAAAATTGGTTCCTCTCTTAGTGGAATTTCACTGTTACAGTACTGTAGTTATTGTCTGCCTTAATACTCTTTGCTGGTTGCTGTAGTTTTTGTAACTTGTACTAATTGTGTTCACAATTAGAAATACCACCAAGTTAATGTGACATATGACAGTGTTGCTGGGAAATGAAGGCGGATAAATAAGAAAATAATGAAATAACAGTGGAAGCATAACAGTATTTGCAAGATAATTTGGGGCTTTTAAACACATACGGCTGAGGCACACACAGGCGCACTTGGCTTTAATTTCCATCTGGCCAAGTATTTTCACACATTTAAAAGGTCAACACTGAGAAAAAAAAAATAGAAAAACCCATAACATTTTAGGGAAGGAAATGTGTATGTCAGGCCCATTTTATAAATGCAACAGAAAAACGGGCTGAAATACAGAGGTGACCATGGGGAGGGAGAGCGAGCTGCAAAAAAACTGTGACTAAAAAATGTCACAGTAAACGGAAGCTGTTAAATATGCCATTTGGTTAGGCCTTTTCCTGAAGCTTCTGTGGGCACCACGCTGAGTGCATATTTCTTTTTTGGCTCTCAGGGACATGTGTGGTTCCAGAAGCACTGGCCTGAGAAAGTACCTTAATACTTACTTCTGTTTTCTCTATCCACACTCTTATTGAGGCTGTTTCTATTCTGTGCATCGGTATACTGATACCACACCGCTTACTCATTTTCTAAAAAAATAAATAAATAAAAAACTCTAAAGGCTGAATGACATTTTGCAAATTGGCGCTACCTTATTTGCATGAAATTTTATGGATATAATTTTTCTCCCCTCTGGAACCATACTCTGTCCTAGCTTCACCCTATCAAATAAGACTGACAGCAAACTGGCTATAAAACTCTTTGCTGAATGTGAGTCCAGGATTAAAATCAGGCTTTGGCATTTGGTTGTGTAATTGACTCTCAAAAGGAACAGAGTGAAAATGTTCATATTTGTACGTGTTAGCCAGTGTCCTGAGCTTCTGCCATGTCAGAGAAGAGGAGCAGATGAGCCAGCAGCTGGCCGATATGCAAAGACCAAGACTCAAACACTGTACCCTGCACACCACTGCCCCCTGTCTGGGCATCGCTATCACCTTGGCGTACATACTGGCCAACAGTATGAGCCCATTCCCCATGTTTTTACAGTGATTGCGCCCTACAGTGAATACTCATTAACATTTTTTTCTCCATCATAACTGGCCTGCAGTGTACCATCTGTTGACTGATTTTTATGAAGCCAGGTGTGCATGTTCACATTTGTTTGGTCCTTTTATTTGGAATCAAATAGTGTTATTAATGCTAATTTGTGCTGTGATGTTAGCCACAATGGACCATGTTATCACTCAGACCCACATGTGCACTGTGAATAGCTTCAGTGACACTAAATTGTGTGCCTAACTTTCATGTCAGCAATCATTTTGTAGAGTCAGTGTCACTATTTTTAAAGTGGTGGGTATCTCACCTTGGATGGCAACTTTTTACAGCCACTCTCCTATAAACTGCACTACACAGGAGCCCTGAGCAGAGCTGGGTTAAGCCTCAGGTGCAGTTGGTTTTATGGGCCCCTTGTCTATAAATTTTAACAGCTAATGTCATAGCTGCAGAGAGAAGAGGCTTTTGGACTGAAGGAATTTTCAAAAAACAGAGAGATCAAGGCTTCAGACAGTAGCACCGGTGTACCCTGCTGAAAATTTTAGAAGCACCACATAAAGGGCCAGTGTGTAAGAGTCGGGGAGATTTAGGAGGATTTAATTGCAAAAATGGAACACAATATTGACAACAGAGCCATTTATATCTATAAAGGGGGCAGGTTGACATCAGTGGCTTGGAAGGGACTTCTACTTCTTTCTTCTTTTTTTTTAGCGGGTGGCTAGTCGGACAACCAGAATGTTCTCTGCTTGAATAAAGGCAACTTAAAAACTACCTTAGAGCAGTGGCAGGCTGTGCATTTGATACATGGGCTTTCAATGGGGACTTACTCGACTTAATACACCTGTTAAAACCACCACTATGACGTCACAATTATAGAAACCATCAATACTATACAAAAAAACGCAAAACAACAAGGCATGGGCATTTCCTGTACTGAGGGTAAATGCTATTATTACTACAAGAAACCCAGTTAAGACAACTCCAAACCTATTCACTACAACCACAACTGTACATGTACATCATCTGGAGTGGTTGAGAATCAGTATTTATCTAATAACATGACAAAAACATAAAAAAAAACCCCAAAAAAACCCATCATGATCATGGCGTACTCACCAGAGATGCTCATTATTTATATACAAAATCCACCCTCCTTTCTTTGTGCAGAAAAACTTCAACGCCTCTGTCATAGAAGTGATCAGTGCATTTCAGTTCCATCAATAAGTCCTTTTATATAGTATGTCCATGGAGGCCAAAGCTGAGAATCTCCTCTGTCCAGTTGTATTCCTGACATAAATTTATATTCTCTTAAGGGCAGAAAATGTCCACTCGACCATCTAGCTAGCGTCAGGGGTTAGGCGACCTCTCCTCATGATGTCCGGCTTTTCTGGAAAAGTCCACCTTGAAAATGGATTTTTAAGTATGTCCGAAACCAAAACATTTTTATCTCCTCCGTCAGCCATTGCGGGCATAAAAAATTCAACCTCAAATGTATTAATAGTTGAATTCAACTCAATTAAATGAACTTTACTGGTGTGAATCAAAAAGAATATTGCCAAGCTATGTCAAATGAGTTTTGCTCTTACCAGCCAATCAGAGGAAGGATAAATGCTGATGACACTTAGAGCCAGCTAGCTGGAATCTGGTTGGTTAAAGAAACAGTCTCAATGCTATAGGCCTTCACTACTCATTTTGAAGGCCCAGGGCAAATTAGATTAACCCTGGCAATAAAAGAGACTGAAATCTGATTGGACAAAATATCTTACATCCACATACACATAGTGGAAGCAGTACAGCTAAGAGACACGCTAAGAAATGAAGAGAATAATCTATTGGGAATAAATTAATACAATTTCACGGAACAAATATTAGAATTTAGGTTGTAAATATAGCTCAGTGTTTCTGATTATGTTTATGCTAGCAGAGAAGGCCTTGCTGGCCCTGATGGCCCACCACTGCCTTAGAGCTACAACTAAAATTAAGATTTATGCCCTGTCCACATTGATACACATATGAGTAACAACAGAGTATTAAACACATTTATTAACTTTGTGTATTTGCTATATTCTTGCCATAACACCTATATACCTTTCTGTCTTCTAAATGCGTCTGAGCAATCAACTGCAGGTGATACACTGATTCACACATACCTATATGACTTTATTGATGTTTCAGGTGCATTTCCCTCAAACAACTGCAACAGCAACAACTGACTCACACTAATTTGAGTGTGATGCCATTGTTTCTAATATATGTTTTCCCTGTCCACACAATTACACACAACCCAGATCAAACAAATCTCTGTTTTAGTGACAGACTTTTGTTTCGTGGCATAAAATGAAGTTTTTTGTATGGCTGTAGAGAAAGATGTTCATCATGCAGAATTAGTGTGGATGGGGCATTAGTCTTTTTAACACCATGGTGCATTTCCTCATATGTACATGATCAACTAAAACAGCTTCACCCCTATACTATTTTGCAAAGACACTGCTTGTTGGCTGGGTCCTGCTCTCAGCACCACCCGAGACTGTAATTCGTTTTAACTAGCTAAACAACCCAGAGAATATTTTCCCTATACCATAATGATGGTTGATGGTGTCAGACTTATCTCCAGCAAGAGCCCTGACAAAGTATGGAGTTAGGCTTGGCTGTGCAAGATTAGTGGGCGGAATTCACTATGACTTTAGTGTTCAAATAAAAAGATTGTATTGTATTCTATTCTATTCTGTTCACATATTACATTTGAGTGTCAACTAGGATTGGTATCTGCTTAACCAAAAAGCCCAAAAGACAAACATTGACTGTATTAAGTCCATAATTTGTGGTATTAATAGGGGACACTGTGGGGTGAGGAATTTGATTGGTTGCACTCTACAACTTCACCACTAGATATGATAACATTTTTCACGCTAAACCTTTAAATCAACACAACACATCCATATTTTTTGCCGTAACAACTGTAATACTGATTTGTGTGTTGCTTTTGAGGTTATGTATTAAATTTTGAGGTGGAGTCAATAAAGGCAGTGCATACAATACAATGTGTTCCTTTCAGTGTTTCAGACATGTAAATTGCATGATTCTTTACCTGAATAGTTTTAATTTGGAATCTGGGATTGTGGTAATGAACAGGGGGCATGTTTGCAAGTCACACTGGCACTCCTAGTTAAAAATTAGGTATGCCGCCTCCAAAATCAGTCACAATATGTGACTAAATGGTCACAATTTGGCGCTCTGAACATCGAAAAACAGAAACATTAGCTCACGCAATGACAAGGAAAAGGCACAGCAAGGACACACTGTATATATTTACATAATTTGACCACCATGCCAAAACTTCCCTAATGAATGTCATCAATCTTCCCACAAATGCTCCACCCGTATCCACGTGAGGATTAACTCACATCTGACTCATTGTGTCATAAAGTCAACTGCTCAGACTATCGGAGCTCTGCATTAGAGGTGAATGGGACAAATTCCATAATACAGAGCCAATTACTGCTTTTCAATAATGCAATTGCATGGAGAACCCTTCCCACCTACACCTCCTACTCCCAACACCATAGACAGTGGATGGGGACTGTGTACAGCAACAATGACTGGAAATCAATTCTTTGTTTGCTCTGCGTGGCAGTTTCCACCTGCCTCTGTGAATGGATTCTTTTGTTTTCCCTATTAGAAGAAAAACAGCATGTTATGACATTTGCACTTCCACTGCACAAGAGGAGCAATTTTATTATGTGTACAAAATGTTCACATAACAGAAAAGGTTGTGATGCTCATTGAAACACAGGGGGAGGTTAGTATTTTCACTCCTTTTTCATATTAAGTACCAGTGATTGGCTTCATAGATTCTAGACTATAAATAGCCTGCAGTTTTTAGAAGGAGCTATACAGAACTTGCCAAGTAGACATGCACTACATTAGAAGCTTGAAAAAAAGTTCTTCAAAAAAATAAAAGAGTTATGTGCTTTATGAAATGTCTTAAATGTTATATGAAAAACAAATTAGAACAAAATAAAGTGGGTATTACAGTGAATATGGTTCATAGCAAAACATGTTTAGTTTTATTTTATCAATTCTGCCAATATTTATTTCCAATAATCTAACTAAAAATGGATGGCTTGTAGTTCAGTCACAATATTGAAATTAAGGTTATTATTATATTATATTATTATATTTATTTGATTATATTATCTGTATCATTCGCATTTAACACCTTAACATACAAATACAATCTGCACAAGGCATTTATAAAATAACATAAATTTGCACCACAAACCCTATTACTGAAATACACAAAGACAAGACTATTATTGACAGGTATTAATAGAAGTGATACCATTAAAAGAAAGCCAGTCAAATGAGCAGAAAATGATGCGGCAATAGTTATGGAAATGTATGTTTCATCCAGCTGTTTTAATATAGGAGGTAACCTTCACAATTATGCAAATAACCTGCTTAGCTTAAATAAATGCAAGAGGCAATTATACAATAATTGTGACAGGCTTAGTAAAAAGAAGCTTGGAAATATATTTGACTAATAGGGATTCACCGTCCACATACACATACTATCTCTCTGAGCCATAGGCCCCACGGCAGCACTGCAGTTCACATCCCCACTCACATGTACTGCAGCCACTTCAACAACAAAATACATGAACACATGCAAATACTAGTGCATACTCTCAGCAGAGAGCACATTTGTGTGTATATATCTACACACAACCACGCGCTCACTCTCACACACTGTCATCATCCCACTGCTCATCTCTATTCCCCTGGCTGTCCAGTCTGGTCCAGGTGGGTCGTCTGGAGAGTGGAGGCAGGCTGAACCTGTCCGCTCGGCTTACTATCATCGTCTGGCAGCAAACCTACAGGGTCAAACACAACTTCACTTCCTCTCAAATGCCTCAACAGGGCTTGATTGATCCTGCTTGGTACCATACAGGCTGGAATGGAGAAGGGAAACCACAATCCTCTGCAGATGTGGAACCAGATTGGGGTCAGATTGCTATCAGGACTGGCTTCAGTTAAGGTGATGGATTGATGGATGTTTAAGGATTTTCGGGAATGTAAAAATTATGAGCAACTGATTACTCTCTATGGCTCGGTGGGTCGTAAACATGAGGCAGCCGCAAGCAGGAGCCAAAAGTAGAATCAAATTAATCCTAATTTGTATGCAACAGGTGTGTTATTCATTGGATAACAGATGCATTTTACATTACATTCAACAAACCACAAAAAAAAACCAAAAAAAACCAATTTTGCCTCATTGTTCCCATCTCTTCATCTTGTGACCAGTTGAAATGATGAAACATCTTCAATCCCTCTAAACAGGTCATGCACTTTTAGTGTGAACACAGCAGTTCAACCAATAATCAGTGTTTTCTGCTCAAACGTTTTAGAGACTTTCAAGAGGCCTGATGAATGATGGGGATCCAGTAGCAAACAAGAAAAAAATCTAACTTACTCTGTCGAACAGGGATAAAGAGCAGTTTAAAAAAAAAAAAAAATTGGCCATTGACTTTAAAAAGAAAACCAGAAAACAGACATTTTAGCAAGTGCATGGAAGCATCTCCAATATTTTTGGATACTGGCACAGAAATACACTAACCTCCTCCTTCATGCTTCAGATTAGTATTTAATGAGTGGCATCAGTCAACAGAGAAAGGCAGCTAGTCGCAAGTTAAAGCTCAGTAATACACAAACAGCTGCAGACACCATGGGGATGGAGTCAGCCTTATGATACCACATTAGAGTCTGCATGGATCTGTATCTGTAGGAAGAACTCAAATCCGGTTAGTGGTATTAGTGCACTCCTGACCGTCACAACACTACAGGACAAGTGGCAGTAGTCATGTCTGGGTGAAGTAGATGTACTCTACCAGAATATGGGTGAGTATGTCTTGTTACAGGATGATCATTCTGTTTCCTTCTGCTACCTGCACATTATTGCTTTGAAAGTCTTAGTCGCTACATGAAAGAATAACATCCTCAAAGCTGCAACTACACCCTTAAAATGGTGAATTTTTACAAACACATTATTATTTTGTGTTTCCTTTGGTTGGGATTTAATCATTTTAACACATAATGACCCGAAAAGCCACGGACAACCAAAACCAACTAGTGATGTAAAATGCTTAATCCCTGTTGATCCATTAATCCTATCAATAAATGTAAATAATTGGTGTAAAATACAGTTTGTCATCTTTTCATGGTCATCAGATATGACCCATCTGGACATTCAGCGGCTCTGTACTTACTGTGGATGCACAACCATCTTCTACAACATTGATTCACCAGTAAAACCCATGGAGTTGGATCAATGACAGTGGATGGACACACTGTCTGAGCATACTGAGCAACTGAACATAAACTGGGTTTATGTTCAGTTAATGAAATATTTTTCTGAAAAAGGCAGTTTTTCTTCTGTTTTCTCCATTTTGATATAATAACCTTTGAATTTACTCTCAGCTTTTATAAATATCTACATGATAAGTGAATTAAATATGAAAAAAAATACATCATTTAGACTGAAAACATTCAAACTAAAGAGGATAATATTACAATAAATAGTGATAAAACACTTAAGAAAGGTTAAATATAGAGAGAAATTAATTTGAGATATGCCACAAAAGTAGCACTTAATCTTTTGTATTTAGTATTTATGGGTTAATGCCATGATTTGCTTCTTGTGTGGAAATACTCCATCAAAATAACTTCCACTCCTAAATTTGTAAATTTGTGCTGTTGGAAGGTCACAGACTTATCAACAGTACTGGCATAGAGTAAATATCAAGTAGGGTCAGTAGTAATAGAAAATAATAAAATATGTAGTTCTCAATAACCTCTCAAAGTAACATGGGACAATGTACTCTATCAGATGGGATTCAAGTGTAAATCATGTTTACGAATGAAGTAATATTGTAGTGTGTACAACATGTTTAGTGATAAATATCCTCATTTATGATACTTAAGTCTGAGGTTCAAGTAACATTACATGTCCAGTGTAAAAAATATCCTTTTCCTCATTTTCACTTCCTCCTCTTTTTTTTTTCTGTTTCAGCGCAGTTAAGGTTCATTATTATTTCTATGCTTGAGTGTAGCCCAAATGTAATATCTCCTTAACCACTGTCACCACCATAGGGGAGGGGCAGAGTGATGCATTTTGCAGACTCACCACTAGATGTCACTAAATATTACACACTGAACTTTTGAATGTTCATGTTAATATCACGAAGGTATAACAATATTGACTGGTGACCAAATAAAATGATTTAATTCTAATTAAATTATGGATTTCTCAGAACATTTAACTTGATATACAAGTCAGTATTATTAACATTTAGTCCTCTGTATGTCTTTGAAT